>CAUYTI010035346.1:0-38172 GCA_963575145.1 Galago senegalensis | reverse complement strand
CCTCAAGCTATCCCCCTGGGTAGAGTGCCGTGGCATCATGCTCACAGCAACCTCCAACTCCTGGGCTCAAGCGAGTCTCCTGCCTCTGCCTCCCAAGTAGCTGGGACTACAGGCGCCCACCACAATGCCTGGCCATTTTTTGGTTGCAGCCATCATTGTTGTTTGGCGGGCCCGGGCTGGGGATTCAAACCTGCCACCTTAGGTGTATGTGGCTGGCGCCTTAGCCGCTTGAGCCACAGGTGCCGAGCCATGACAGGCATTCTTAAAAGGGCCTGTTACCAGAGCTGGGTCCCTGACTTGCTTGGGAAGCTCATTCAGAGGAATATAAATAGATAATGATTTAATTTCAAGGGAACTCTTCTCCCTGTAATGTTTTTTATAGTATTTTATTGAGAAATAATTTACATGCAGTAAAATGCAGAAATCTTAAGTGTACAACTTGATGAATTTTCACACACATACACACTCATGTGCCTTATAAAAGTTTAAAGAGCATAAAAAGAAATTTTAATTAAAACACACAGACTAGCTGGAATAGCTAAAAATAATTTTTTAATGATAACAACCAATGTTGGCGAGGAGGCAAAGCAACTGGAATGCGTATACATTTCTCACAGGAGTGTAAAATACTGTAGCCACTTTGGAAAACAGTTTAACAGTTTCTTATCAGGTTAAACATCCACCTATCCTATGACCTAGCCCTTCCACTTCCAGTATTTACCCAAGAGAAAAGAAAGTATGTGTACACAAACGTGGTACACAAATGTTCATAGAAGTTTTATTTGTAATAGCCCCAAACTGGAAACAACCCAAATATCCACCAATAGATGAATAAGTAAACAAATTGCAGAGTATCTGTACAGTAGGATGCGTCTCAGCAACAAAAGGGAACAGAGTACTAATATGTGCAACGTGGATGAATCAGAAAGTCATTCAGTGAAAGAAGCCAGAGAGTACATACCACGTGATGCTTTTTATATAAAATGCTAGAAAATACAAACTATTCTATAGTGACAGGGATCAGTGATTGCTTGGGGATAGGAGACCAGGAGGGGCAGCAGGGAGAATCACAGGAGGCAAGAGGAAACTTTGGGGGTGATGGATGTGTTCATTACTTTTGATTATGTCTTCACAGGTGTATATAACATGTATGTCAAAACTTATCAAATTATATGATTTAAATATGTGCAGTTTGTTGTATACCTAGTGTGTCTCAAAAAAGCTGTATTTTTTTTAAGTTATGTGTGTTAGCCAGGTATGCTGGCATATCTTTGGTCTCAACTACTCGGGAAGCTGAGGTGGGAGGATCACTTGAGGCCATGAGTTTGAGACCAGCCTGGGCAACATAGCCAGACCCCTTCTCAAAGAAAAAAAAAAGATCTATGTATTTTACTACATGAAAAGTATGACTCAGTTTTTCTTTCAAGTTTTGGAATTCTCCACCACCATCCCCTCAAAAAAAAAAAAAAAAAAACCCAAACACATACCAAAAATACAAGTTCCAGAATTCCACATATCATCCTGTCTTTAGAATCAAGAAAAAGAAATCCTACTTTAAGCCTGCAGCAGTGACAAAAGTGTGGCCACCACACTGCAGTAGCAGCAGGAAGGCAAGTCTACACAGCTGAACCCAGACCCGTCTTCCTGCGATGTGGCTCCAACTCCCCCTTACATGACAGGCTACAGAGCATGTTAAAACCAGGCAATTATTCCCAGGGTTAACCGAGTATAATGCACGCGTTTCCACCTTTTCTTCTCTCTGCTTCTTCCTGTTCCTCTTCCCTTCTCGGGTGACTATTCATGGCAGGAACTCCAAAATAGCAACCAAAATACTGCACCGTGACAACTTCATCTCTTAATTACAGTAAACATTTACATAATGCTCAGGCCCAGCCAGTGAAGAAAGATTCGTTAATGCAGAAACATGCCCTTTAACCATCCTGTTTTATTACACAAACCCCCCTGGGACCCGAGCAGCCCAAGATTTGCAAAAGATGATGGAGAAATTGGCTGAGATATTAAGTCCCTTTCCAGGTGCAATTAAAAGTGGGACTGAGAGCCTCCTGTTCTCACAGATCTATAGTATTTTTTTTCATGCTGAATTCACACTGTAAGGATTCCAAATAGCTGTGGTCACCCAGCAGATTTCTAACATTTGCTGGCGATGAGGATTTGTTTTGATTCTCATCTTCACCTCTGCATTTCTGAATTGACAACCTTGCAGGTTTTGCTATGCAGTCTAATATTTCCATGGCCGCCCAAGCACAGGGCCTTGGAAATTAGCCTGAGAAATAGATATCCCCATGAACGTTATAAACATTCTCCTTGCTTTGAGCCTTTGATTCTTTAACACAGATCCTCTCTGGAGGGACCAACTTTAATCACATTTCCTGGAGCAACACCAGCTAGCCTGCAGAGGGGCAGCCCAGACCAGGCTTACAATGGTGGGCTCCCCGCTTTCAGGGGGGTCTGGACAGTATACAAGGAAGGTCAGTAAAGGAGGAAGAAGAAAGCTAGTAGCTTTGGGAAAAGTCAAATCTGAATGATCTCCTAGGCTGCCCTGCCCCCTCCCCGCTCCCAGCCTCTTCCTGTTGTGTGGCCTTTCAAAAATGACCTGTCCTTTCTGTGCCTCAATTATCTCATCTGTAAAGCAGTGATAATGGTACCCACTTTTCCAGGATGTTGTATGGCTGTAGTGAGGTAGCTGTGTACAGAGCCTATAGCCAGGCCTGGGGGGGTCAGCAGCATGCTGTGCCTGGTGGCTGCTCAGGGGTACCACTATTATTTTCTTACTATCACTAGCATTATTGCCATCCTCAAATCTTAGCAGCAAAAAAAAAGGGTCCTTCATGTCATCTTCCTAGCAATGAAATGACACTCATGTGCTCTTGCACCCCCTTTGAGAAACCTTTGTGACCTACAACATGGGGCCAGCACCAAATCAGCTTGTCAAGGCCACCTCCAGAGTCCCCACCCTGGTGACAAGAAAGGCAACTGTGCTGAGACTGCTTTGAGCAGTGAGCAGCCAGAGGTGGGAATGGCTACCAAGAGGGAGAACATCGTCATGGATAGGAGGGGAGAAAGGGACATGAGAAGGCTGAGGACAAGGCCAACCAGGAACCCAGGAAGAAGTTTAAGACCCCAGAAGAGCAAGCATGGCAGGGTGAGCAGCAAGACCCAAGGCCAATCCTAGGAAGAGGAAAGGGATCTGTAATTTATTTCACAGATGTTTATAAAACACTTTGGCTACACCAGGCACTGTTTTAGCACTTTGCAAATATTAACTCACTTAATCCTCATAACTCTTTGAGACAGATACTGGTATTATCCCCATTTTACAGATGAGGCAACTGAGGCTCAGAGAGGTTCATTAACTTGTCCATGGTCACAGAGCTAGGAAGTGGCAGAGTTGGAATCTGAATCCAAGGAGTGTCACTGGCTTCAAATCCCAAGCCCACGCTCTTAACCATTCCAGATCACAAGGTAGAGACCCAGTCAGCCTTGAGCCAGCACTTGAAGTGTTGGACAGGATGAGTGAGGGAGGGGAGGAAAGCAAAGGGCTCTGCAGGTGGAGGAAGAATGTGAACAAAGACTTAAGGCAGAAATGAGGCCCATGGCCAGGAAGAAAAGAGCTGAGGTGGAAACATGTCCCGTGTCATCAGGTGGGGGATGGGAAAAGAGAGTGTTGTGAATACTTTTGACTACAAGTTACAGAAAACTGGCATTTCAACTGGCTTAAACCAGTGGCTTGAGAACTCTTTGATCATGACCCACAGTAAGGAACACAGTTTCAGCTTGGTTCTGTACACACGTCCACGCCACTAAACAAGTCTCACAAAGCTATGCTGCATGTGACGCACTCCGATATTTTCCATTGTGTTCTGCATGCTAGCTCTCTTTTTTCATTGATGGTTGTGACCCACGTAATTGTTTTCATGGCCCGCTAGTGAGTTCTGATCCACAACTGGAAAAATACTGGCTTACATATGGAAGAGGCTCATGATGTCAGTACCAAGGAGTGCAGTGGTGGGCTGGCTCTAAGTAGCAGACATTCAGCAGCTCAATAATGTCCACAAGGACATGGATGTCCCCATCTGCCCTCTCAGCTGGCCTCCTGTCAGCATCACGCTAAGATCAGTTTCTCTTAGCATCGTTGTGAGGTGTTCACAGCCACCCCAGAGGATACAACTAGGCAGATACAAGTCCAGAGGAAGAAAGGGGGCAGCGCTGGTGGCTCAGTGAGTAGGGCGCCGGCCCCATATACCCAGGGTGGCGGGTTTGAACCCAGCCCCAGCCAAACTGCAACAAAAAAAAATGCCAGGCATTGTGGTGGGTGCCTGTAGTCCCCGCTACTCTGGAGGCTGAGACAAGAGAATCGCCTAAGCCCAGGAGTTGGAGGTTGCGGTGAGCTGTGTGATGCCAGGGCACTCTACCGAGGGCAATAAAGTGAGACTCTGTCTCTTAAAAAAAAAAAAACAGAGGAAGAAAGGGCAGGCTACACTCTGAGCATCTTTCTTCAGAGCAAGTCAATATTTCCCAGATGCTCTCAGTAAACCTCCCCTCACTGGTCAGGACTGAGCCACAAGTCCATTCCTGATCCAATCCCTAGCAAGAAAAATAGACTGACCACCCAGTGGGGTGATAGGAGTCAAGGAGTCAGGCGCCATACCCACTGTAAGCCCTTATTATGGATGCCAGCCAAGGAATGCAACTCACAGGGTTTTCAGCAGAGGTGACAAGGTTAAATGTGGCAACAGACAAGGATGTCCAATGGCTGCTCAGTGATAATGCTGGACTGTGAGGCTGAAAGACATTCTGGGTATTCACCAACACGAAGAAGGGGTGTGAACCAGGAATGGATGGAGACCAACTTCCCCCAGGGCCACCCTGACGGAAACATGGAGGCTGGCCCTTAGAGAGCAACCTGGAGACCTAAGGACAGTACGAATGTTGGTGCTCAGTCCCAGTCCTATTCAGTCCCAATCTGGGAAAGGTCTACAGGGGACATCCAGTTGAGGCAAGGGAGTCAGGTGTCAGTATGTGGGCAATTGAGAGCAGAGAGCTATCCAGAGGGTCCAGGCCTGGAAAAGAAGGGTAGTAAGAACCAAGTTGAGTTTGAAATGGGGCTCAATCTGCAAGAAGGAACGATGACTCAGTCCATTTGTGCTGGCATGACAGAATACCTGAGTCTGGGAAATTTATAAAGAACAGTCATTTATTTCTCACAGCTCTAGAGGCTGAGAGGTCCAAGGTCAAGGCACTAGCATCTGATGAGGACTTTCTTACTGCATCCTCACATGGGGGAAGGCAGAGGAGGCAAGAGAGGTACAAATTCTGTGTCCTTACATGGCAAAAGAGCAGAAAACAGAGGAACCTACTCCTGCAAGCCCTTTTTATAGCAACATTAATCCATCCTCATGACCTCATCACCTCTCATTAGGGCCCCACCTCCCAACACTGCCACACGGGTGATTAAGTTTCACCATGAGTTCTGGAGGCAACAAAAACATTCAAACCTCAGTAGAAGGTTTTGGGGAGAGGGTTCCTCCAGAGAGATACTAGAAGATATCCAGTGCAAATAGTTCATATACATTTCAGTTATCTATTTCAGGGCAAGAAATCACCTCAGTAGTTCAGGGCTTAAAATAAACAATCACTTATTTTCTCACAATTTTACAATCTGAGCATCAGCTAAAGCAGCTTGACTGGGGCTGGAAGACCTGCTTCCTAAAGAGGCCTCAAGTTGGCACAGGCTGTTGCCTGGCAGCTCAGCTAGGGCCTTGGGTCGCCCGTATGTTGGCGTCTCCCCGCAGTTGCTTGGACTTCCTCACAGCACGGTGACTGGGTTCCAAGAGAGACAAAGCAGAAACTGCCATGCCTCTTCAGGTCTACACCCAGAACCAGCACAGCATCATGTCACCCTATGCTTGGGTCAAATTAGTCCCAGGCCCTGCCCAGATTCAAGTGGATAGAGAAGGACACCTTGTTAGTTTCCCAAGCTACTGTAGCAAAATGCCACAGACTAGCTTAAAATAATAGAAATGAGGCTGGGCGCGGTGGCTCACCCCGTAATCCTAGCACTCTGGGAGACAGAGGCGAGTGGATTGCCTGAGCTGACAGTTTGAGACCAGCCTGAGCCAGAGTGCGATCTCATCTCTAAAAATAGCTGCGCATTGCGATCAGCACCTGTAGCCCCAGCTACTTGGGAGGCTGAGCAAGAGAATCACTTGAGCCCAAGAGTTTGAGGTTGCTATGAGCTATGATACCACAGCACTCTACCAAGGGCAACAAAGTGAGACTCTTTCTTTAAAACAAAAACATAGAAATGTAGTTCTGGAGTCCAGAAATCTGAAATCAAGAGGTCAGCAGGGATGGTTCCTTCATGGGGGATGAGAGGAAGAATCTGTCCCAGGTTTCTCTTCCTGGCTTCTGCTAGTTACCAAGAATCCCTGGTGTTCCATGGTTTCTGCTGCATCACCCTGTCTCTGCCTCTACAGACACTGGCCTATGTTTGTGTCAGTCTCTGTATCTTTACATGGCCTTCTCCTCTGTGTGTTTGTGTGTCCCTGTGTCCAAATTTCCTCTTCTAGTAAGGGCATCCATCCTTAGATTTAGGGCTCCCCTTCATCCAGTATGACCTAATTTTAACTTGATTACATGTGCAAAAGACTGTACCTCCAAACAAGATCACATTAACCGGTAGTGGGGGTTAAGACCTCAACATATATCTTTTTAGGGGACACAGTTCAATCCATAACATCCTACCTCTTGGTAGAGGGAAACGACAAAGAATGTGCAGCCATCGTTATTCCACTGCAATCTGAGAATGATCCCAGGAAAGGAAGTGAGCGGGGGAAGGGAAGGAAGCCAATGATGCTTATATAATCGAGGCAGCTGTTACTGTGGGCGACTAGGGCTCAGTCTTACCAGGGATCTCTGGGAGACAGCATAGAACACACCTCAGTTTCCCCAGCCGAGGGAAGAGGCAGCTGGAGTGTTTATCCGCTGATCCCCTTGCCCTGACCGCACTTCTGGTCTGCCTTGTGTGCAGCCAGAAAACTCCCTGGGGCAGTCTTGGGTGTTTGCAATAAGCTGTCTTCTGAAGCAGAGGCCAGGCCACAGGCAAGAGGGTGGAGCACCAAGTGTCTGCTACAAAGGGCAGGTCAAGGCAAGCCACAGGCAGGAGCAGAGATGCCCCATGGCAAAACTCCAATCCCACAGATTTAACCACTAATAGCAGGTTGGGGGTACATGGGACTATATCATTGAACCCTACGAGCCACCCCACAACCATTTGAATCAGACCTGGAGAACCAGGGCAGCCAGGCTCTGGGCTGAGCCTCTGGAGAACAGCTTTCCAGCCTAGGAGGACAGAAGAGGCAGTGGGGAGGTGTGCCCACCCCAACCACATCTGTTACCACGAGGGCGAAAGTGTTGCAAGCATCAAATCTAAGCACCGGGGCTCAGTGGTCACCCCAGCAGTTTTCCTGCTCCAAATAGCTGCTCTTCTGACCCAGGTCTTAGGAAAAAGAGGAAGGGGAGAGAGGATGAGGAAGCAGGCAGAATGTTTCTCTGCTCTCTGCTTGTCACCCCCCCATTCATCCCACAAACCCTCCCAGGCTCTCATGACCTGCAAAGCTGCCTGCAGAAAGCACAGCCATGAGTTTCTCATGAATGATTTTAAATGATTCTTGCTCTGTCCACAGGGGGAAATCACGTATTGAAAATCCAGCAAAAGCCTGGCCAACTGGGGGCCGCTCTGACAGCATGACCACTGGCATTCAAACCGCAAGGGGTCCTAGGAGAGAAATAGGCTCCTCAAGTCAAGGCAGGCATGAGCCTGAGGCCATACCCTCAGAAAATCAGGCCACTGTGCCCCCACTCGGTGCCTCACACGCATGGTCTCATTTTCTCCTTCCAACCCATCATTCGCCCGCTCAATTATTCATTATGCAACGAATAATCACTGAGCACTTGTTATATGTCACTCGCTATTCTAGGCCCTGGGAAACTGTAGTGAACAAAATAGATTTTTTAAAAATTCCTAACCACGGAGCTTACATTTTTGTAGGGGAGAAAGGTAGCAAACTAATAAATAAGTCAAACATAGTAGTTTGTTTTATAGGTAAATGGGAAGGTGAAAAGGAGATAGGAAATACAGGGGTGGAGGTTTGGGGAAATGTTAGAGGTTTCAAAAAAGTAACCAGGGACTTATTCACTGAGAAGTTGACACTTCAACAAAGACCTTGAGGGGGTTTAAGAGGGATACCTATGGACAATAGAGAAAGAATAGGCCAGGGAACAGCATAACAGCAAAGGAACAGCCAGTGCAAAGGCCCTGAGGGAGGAGTGTGCCCAGCGTATTCCAGGAACTGCAAAGAGGCCAGTGTGACTGAAGTGGAGGAGGGGAGGTAACTGGCCATGAGCTCAGAGCAGGAACAGGGCAGGCACCAGATCAAGCCCCACCTTCTTACTGCCCTTGACTTTCACTCAGATAATACAGGAAGTCTCTGGAGAAATCCATGCTGAAAGGGATAGAATCTGATTGGGGTTTTAGGGAGTCCCTCTGGCTATTATTTATAGAAAATACTGTAGAGGGGTATGAACAGGAAAGGGAGCAGGTCCTGAGAACCAGTAATGCAGTAGTTAAGTATTATTTTTAGTAGGAAATGTTTTAACTTCATTACCAGCATTTTACAAAATTTACCTTCAGCATTCCCATTTCAAAGATAAAGAAATAGGCCAGTTTGTAAGTTCTTTGACCAGGAAAGCTGTCTTAGGGATTTCCCATGAGGCCTGGGTGTATTAAAACCCGAATTGATCTGACTTCCTCTTCTTTTTTCTGCTCCCTCCTTCCTTCAGGTAAAACACAGAAAGTCCTATTTCTTCCACTGATCTTTGAGTTGATGCCCAATTCCTTCTTGTCTTTTCCTTGGGAGGCAAAATGACATGCGTCAGGCTGAAAAGTCAGATGATCTAGGCCAATCCCTGGCTCTGACAGCTGTCCATTGGCAGGGCAGTTTATAGAGACACACATCCACCTATTGGGAGATTCTCCTTCCCTCCATGGCCCTACACAGTAGCCAGGTCTCAGTGTCCTCCCGCCCTTGGGCTTTTGGGGCAGGGCCACAGCTGAAGTTGTCAGGTGCCCAGAAGCTGGCCCCCCTCCCAGGCTTTTGTCTTCAATCGAAGCCAAAGCGATGAAAGGATTATATGGGATCAGCCGTTCCAGAGCCTGTTTTGTGCATCATTGGAGGTACACAGACTCAGATATATTTTTTAATAATTATGGTTATGTATTTTGATGTGCTAGGAAAAAAGAAACTGGCACAGCTAACCCATGACTTCATGAATATAATTGCCATGAGGAGGCTAAAGTACTTAGGGTTTTTTAATTTAAATAAAAAATATTACATTAATAAAAACATAAGTGGCATGAGATACAACAAATACCATGGACAAGGTAAGGAAGAACCTGTGGTAGGTTGTCTCAAGAAGAGGGGAGATGGCTCAGCACCTGTGGCTCAAGCAGCTAAGGCTCCAGCCACATGCACCTGAGCTGGCGGATTCAAATCCAGCCCAGGCCTACCAAACAACAATGACGGCTACAACCAAAAAACAGCTGGGCGTTGTGGTGGGCCCCTGTAATCCCAGCTACTCTGGAGGTGGAGGTAGGAGAATCGCTTCAGCCCAGGAGTTGGAAGTTGCTGTGAACTGTGATAAGATAGCACTCAACCCAGGGTGACAGCTTGAGGTTCTGTCTCAAAAAAAAGAAGAAGAGGGGAGATGAAAGGGAGGATGCTGGCTCAGTGCCTATAGCTCAACCGGCTAAGGCGCCAGCCACGTACACCTAAGGTGGCAGGTTCGAATCCCCAGCCCGGACCTGCCAAACAACAATGACGGCTGCAACAAAAAAAAAATAGCCGGGCGTTGTGGCGGGCACCTGTGGTCCCAGCTACTTGGGAGGTGGAGGCAGGAGACTCGCTTGAGCCCAGGAGTTGGAGGTTGCTGTGAGCCTCCAACTAGATTAAGTGACATCTAGCCTCCAACTAGATTAAGAATGCCATGGCACTCTACCCAGGGGGACAGCTTGAGGCTGTCTCAAAAAAAAAAATAAAAGAAAGGGAGGGTGCTCCATGTAGTTATCGGAAAGGTTCACCTAGTTATTGGAAAGGCATTTTTACAATATCCTTTATTTCTTTTAGAGATAAATTCTCACTCTGTTGCCCAGGCTGGAGAATGGTGGTACCATTTATAGCTCACTGCAGCCTCCAGTTCCTGGGTTCAAACAATCCTCATGCTTCAGTCTCCCAAGCAGCTGGGACTGCAGGTATGCACCACCACACCCAGCTATTTATTTTTATTTGTATTTTTTGTAGAGACAAGGTCTCACTGTGTTGCTCAGGCTGGTCTCCCAATTCCTGGGCCTAAGCAATCCTCCTGCCTTAGCCTCCTGAATGGCTGAGATTACAAGCATGTGCCACCTTGCCCAGCCTCAAATATCCTTTCAATATAATGGAAGAACAGCCACACTGTAGAACATTAGAAAATATATGCATCACAAATATTAAAATAAAAATTCACACTCTCACCTCCCAGATAACACACTGTTAACACCTTAGTGCATAGCTGTCCTCGTTGTGCTATGTAGCAACTACAAACTTAGAGCTTAAAACATCACTCATTTGGCCAAAGTAGGAGTCTCCACTGCCATCCTGCCCCGGAACCTCTGGGACCCTTGGCACTGTCAACCAGTCCCCACAGGCCATCAGAGAAGACCTTCAAGCAGCGCCGTACCTTCAAACAGAGAGTAGAAGATTGTCTGGCTTACCCAAGAGCAGCACCCTACCAAAATCCCTGTGATAATCGAACGATATAAGGGTGAGAAGCAGCTTCCAGTCCTGAATAAAACCAAGTTTACCTGATCATGTCAACATGAGTGAACTTATCAAGATAATTAGAAGGCAGGTGGCTCCCATAGCTTAGTGGATAAGGTGCCAGCCACAGACACCAAGGCTGGTGGGTTTGAACCCAGCCCCGGCCAGCTAAAACAACAGTGACAACTGCAAAAAAAAAAAAAAAAACCAGCCATACATTTTTTTCTGGCGGGTGCCTGTAGTCCCAGCTACTCGGGAAGCTGAGGCAAGAGAATTCCTTAAGTCCAAGAGTTTGAGGTTACTATGAGCTGTGATGCCACAGCACTCTACCCAGAGCAACAACTTAAGACATTACATCTAAAATATAGTAATCAACTTGACTCTTCATTCATAAATAGAATATTGTTTTTTAAAAAAGATAATTAGAAGGCACTTATAGCTCAGCGCTAACCAAGCCTTCTTCCTGCTGGGGTACAGACCTAGCATGGTGAGTGTCTCCATGCCCATCTCGGAGGTGTGTGACAGCAGGAAATATGAAGACTGGTTCCTGTATATGGGGTACACCTCCCAGGAGACGTTCGGGATAAGACTGGCTGTGTAAGACCAGAAAAATAAATCAATTCTAGAACTTTTTATACCCTTATCAAGGGAAAGAAAAAGGATATTACCAACTGATCAGTTCACCTAATCACAGATCATCAAAACAGTAGTGTCTCCACGTCCTAGGGTTTTAGGAAGTTGTTTTTTTTTTAAACAGAGCCTCAAGCTGTCCCCCTTGGTAGAGTGCCATGGCATCATAGCTGACAGCAACCTCCAACTCCTGGGCTCAAGTGAGTCTCCTGCCTCTGCCTCCCAAGTAGCTGGGACCACAGGCACCTGCCACAATGCCCAGCTATTTTTTGGTTGCAGCCGTCATTGTTGTTTGGCAGGCCCGGGCTGGATTCAAACCTGCCACCTTGGGTGTACATGGCTGGTGCCTTAGCCACTTGAGCCACAGGTGCCGAGCCAGGAAGTTGTTTTTATAAAAACATTCTCCATATGAGCACATTCAGCTTTAGAAAATGATGTCACTTAATCTAGTCTATCCTGTTTTCAAATGTTAGAAGTTTAAAAATAAAATGCTTTGCATTAAAAAAAAAAACATTCATTTATTGCCTCCCAATTCTGTAAGTCAGAAGCCCAAGTAGACTTAGTTTTCTTTCTTTTCTTTCTTTCTTCTTTTTTTTTTTTTTTTTTTTTTTTTTGAGACAGAGTCTCACTATCTTGCCCTGGGTAGAGTGCCATGATGTCACAGTTCACAGCAACCTCCAACTCCTGGGCTCTAGCGATTCTCTTGCCTTAGCCTCCCAAGTAGCTGGGACTGCAGGTGCCTGCCACAATGCCCAGCTATTTTGTTGTTGTTGTTGTTGCAGTTGTCATTGTCGTTTAGCTAGACCAGGCCAGGTTCAGACCCACAGCCTCCGTGCATGTGGCTGGCGCCATAACTACTGTCACTGTGCTACAGGTGCTGAGCCTCATTTTTTTTTTCTGAGTCAGAGTCTTACTCTGTCACCCCAGATAGAATACAGTGGCAACTATGGGCACATAGCACCACACCCAGCTAATTTTTTCTATCTCTAGTACAGATGGGAGTCTCACTCTTGCTCAGGCTGGTCTCAAACTCCTGAGCTCAAAGCAACCCTCCTGCCTCAGCCTTCCAGAGTGCTAGGGTTACAGGTGTGAGCCACTCTGCCTGGCCCAACTTGGTTTTCTGCAGTGGGTCTCACAAGACCAACGCAAAGGTATCAGTCAGGCAGGGCTTTCATATGGAGGTTATGAGGGAAAACGCATTTCCAAGGCCATTCTGGTTATTGCCAGAATTCAGGTCCTTAGGTCTGTAATATAAGGGAATTCATTTCCTTGCTGGCTATTGACCAGAGCTACTCCCGGGTCTTAGAGGCCACTCCCAGATTCTTGCACATCTTTGAGCCAAATCTCTCTGATGTCTCTTGCCATCCTCTTCTGCTACCAACTAGAGAATATTCTCTGCTTTTAAAGGGCTTCTGTGATTAGATCAAGTCCACCTGAGTAATGTGCACCACTGAAGGGATCTCTCATCACATTCACCGATTCTAGGGATTAGGGTGTGGAATCTTGAGGGGTCATTTTTTGGAATTCTGTCTCCCACAATATCTTTCTCTGTACACATATATTTATAGATACATACTTGTATTCTAGATACTATAAGCAACCTGATTTTTTCAGTTAGTGATCCACTGGTACCCACTCACCTCCAAGAGGAATATCTAGGGGTGAACTGAATTATACAAGCTGCATTCTTAGGAGCCATGGCAAAGATCCCCATCATCGTGCCCAAAAGGAAGCAATGTGGGAGTTAAATGCCCCAGCTCCCGCTGTTCTTGGGTGGGTCAACACTCCACTGACTTCCACAAGCCCCAGCTGGATTGAACCTCAGTTGGTCACAGTAATAGCTTGCTTGAGAACCCTCTTTTCATGGGTTCCCTTCCTTTCCCTTGCCCAGCTCACTTCTCCACACCCTCCTCTCCAAAGATGCCTCCTGGGACCACCTCCCAAATAAAGGACTCACACTCACCTTGTTATACTAGCTCCAGCTTCCAAGACCCAAGCTAAGACAGAAGGATGCAGGGGACTGGAATCGCCATGAGATTATTTCAGTGTTTTATGTTTTTTACACAGGAACGTATTCATTTATGAATAATGCAATTAAAAATCAGTTTTAAATAAATGTTTTAAGAGGAAAAACTATGGCTGGAGGATGAGAAGGCCCTGAAAAGGACTACACCCTGCATCCTCTGGTTCCTTACTCCTCTTTCTGGCTGGGACCCCATTGTCCCAGTGACCCTCACAACACCTCCCTCCATACCCCGCCAGACATGACAATGGCAAGTCATCATTCTAAGAGAAGCTGACATTGTGGGGCAGATGCTATGCAAAACACGTCATGCATGTTACTTGGTTTACATACTTAGGGCACATGCATTTACCCACTCCCCAAAATCCCTTTAATAGGATCATGAAGAAACAAAAAAAGGTATACAGCTATGTACACTAAGAGAAGGGGGTGTCAGCAGATGAGAGATTTCAACACATTTCTGGAAGACAGAGAGCAGAAGGAAGGGTGGTGACAGGTGACACAAAACAAAGAGAGCCACAGCTGGAACCCTCCCAGGTGGGGAGGCATGAGGCAGAGGCTCCCGGCTGAGATTGAGGGAGTCCCTGAGGGCGGGAGCAGACACTACGGCTAGAAACTGAACTGACTGGGGGGCTTCCACTGGACCGGCTGGTCACCCCACTTCCATCCCCACCTCCTGGTGGTGCAGAGGTTAAAAGAACCAGGAAGAAGCTTCTTGGTTTCTTAGAGCCCACTCTGGAGTTGATGCCTGCACTTCCTGGCAACTGTAACAGAAATGGGGGAGATACTTTTCTGAAGAACTGGAACACATTTTCCAAAGAGAATGAAAGTAGCCTGTGTGTTTATTAGCGCCTTGAAAGAAAGTCCCCCAGAACTCATCACTTGGGAGAGCCCAGCTCTCCCACCAGCAATCCCCACCCCCACACACAACGTGTGGTGTCCACACCACAAGCCTCTTGCTCCACAGGAAGACACAACTGCCACAGTTGTTCATCTGAGAAAGCTTGCAACATAAAAGAGAAAGACCAAGGCAAACAACAGAAAAATTCATCCTGGAAGAAACAGAGATAATTTAATGAACAGAGTAGAACTTTTAAAAAAGAAGGTTTCAAATGGCACCCTCTGAGAAATGTGTGAAGGTATTGCATCCATAAAACAAGAAGATGGTGCTAACAATTAGACAGAAAGTAAGAGCCCGTGGAAATTAAAAATATGGGGACACAGTGAATAAAATTGATTGAAGGCCTGAAAGAAAAAAAAATGAAGATAATCTTTCAGAACACAGGGCATAATGAAAGAGACAGAAAACATAAGAGAAAAGATAAGAGACATAGAGAATCATTCTGGGAGGTCCAACATGTGACTAATAATAGGATTTTCAGAAGGAAAGAATAGAGAAGGCAGAGGGAAAGAGCATGCACACGGTACCAAGCCTTGTGGCTCATGACAATGCTGAGAGGCAGGCTCTGTGGAGCTGGGTGTGACCCCTGCGCTTTGTAAGCCTGGCTGCTTTTATGTTTTTTCGTATTCTGTGTCGATTTCCCTTTTGTCCTTCCTCCCTCCCTATTTAGTGGTCTCAGCTGAGCAAGGATGAGCCAATGAGGGAAGAGTGTGTCCATGCGGGAGACCCATGTGTAAAATGGAGAGGAGGCGACACTGACAACTAGTGTGGCAGCATCAGAGGACCTGAAAATGAAGGTCCCCTAGGGGAAGAGTACTCTGGGGGCACAAGGTCGGAGCTGCTCACTTCTCATCCTGCTAAGAGATTGTCTTTCCAGAGCTAGATCCTAGAGGCCCCAACCTTTGTTTAAAAAAGGAAAACATGGGGTTTTCCCTTATAGGCTATCCTGTGGGTAGAGAAGCCAACTTCTCTCCTAGATATCTTATATCCAGAGAGCACTAAGGTCAATAGATGGGTCTGATGGCAGTTGATGGGGACAAAGTTTTATAAAAAACTTCTCAACCAGATGCTTTTAATACAGGCAAGGGATGTCTAACAAAGGAGTGAGCCGTCTGTCACTGGAGGTATTTAAGCAGAATTCACACAAACATCTGTTTGGAAAACTGTAAAAGGAATTGAAATCCTACAATAGGCAAATTCATAGGGACAGAATAGAGCTTATCAGGAATTGGGGAAGGGGAAAATAATTCCCAGAAATGGTGATGATACTTACATAACATTGTCATGAACTTAATGCCACTGAACTGTATACTTAAAAATGGTTAAACTGGACTCAACACTCATAGCACAGTGGTTATGGTGCCAGCCATACACACCAAGGCTGGCAGGTTCAAACCCAGCCAGGGCCAACTGCAACAAAAAAATAGCCAGGGGTTGTGGCGGGTGCCTGTAGTCCCAGCTACTTGGGAGACTGAGACAAGAGATTCACTTAAGGCCAGGAGTGTGAGGTTGCTGTGAGCTATGATGACACAGCACTCTATCGAGGGTGACATAGTGGGTTAAACTGATAAATTTTATATTGTGTATACTTTACAGCAGTTCTAAAAATAAAATCGAAGACAAAAGAATTGGAGCCTTGCTGGTGGGATGTAAAATGGCACATCCACTGTGGAAAACAGTCTGGCAGGTTCTTAGTAAGATAAACATAAAGTTGCCATATGACCCAGCAATTATAGTGCCCGCTATATACTCAAGACAAGTGAAAACATGTCCCCACAAAATATGCACACAAATGTTCATATCAGCATCATTTACAATAGCCAAAAAGTGAAAATGACCCAAATGTCCACCAACAGGTGAATGGATAAACAAACTGTGGTACATCAGTGCAATGGAATATTACACAGCCATAAAAAGGAATGAAGTACTGACATGCACTATAACGCAGATGAACCTTGAAAACAATAAATGAAAGAAACCAGACACAATAGGCAACATAGTACCTGATCCCATTTATATGAAATGCCCAAGATAGGCAAATCCATGGAGACAGAGAGTACATTAGAGGTTACCTAGGGCTGAGGGTTTGTGGTGAAATGGGGAGTGACTGCTAATGGGTTTCTTTTTAGGTGATAAAAAGCAGGAACGTGCACCTGGGAGAATCATGTCCCAGATACTAGGGAGGATCACTTGAGCCCAGGAGTTTGAAACCAGCCTGGGCAACATAGCTAGACCCTATCACTCAAAAAAATAAAAGAAAAAATAAATTTGAAAAGTGGTGATTGATAGTCACACAACTCTGTGAATGTACCAAAAAAAAAAAAACCATTGAATTGCACACTTTAAAAGGGTGAATGGTATGATATGTGAATTATATTTCTTTTTGTGTGTGTGTCTAGACAGAGTTCTACCAGATGCCCTGAGCAGAGTGCAACGGCGTTGTAGCTCACTGCAACCTCAGACTCAGGCTGTGGGCATCCTGCTCCCTCAGCCTCAGAAGCCACTGGGATTACAGGCGCTGGCCACAGTGCACAGCAGGGTTTTTCCATTTTTTTAATAAGTCGGGGTCTCACTCTCGTTCAGACAAGCCTCGAACTCCTGAGCTCAAGCAATCCTCCCACCTTAGCCTCCCACAGTGCTGGGGTACAGGTCTGAGCCACTGCACCCAGTGCAAATTATATTTCAATAAAGCTTTTTTTTCTTTTAAGGAACAAGAGCTTCCCACCAAGATGGAAGTAGGGACAAATGTGGCCTCTTTCCATCTTAAGGATCCTCAATCTTCTGATGTCTCCCCCTCTCTCCCTCAGGTTCCAGGCTCCGGGACAGCTGTCTCAGCAGCTCCCCATGCACCCCACCCCCACCATAGCGCCTGCCAGAGGCCAAGTCGGAAGCTTCCGGCAGCACCAAGAAACCACCCCCTGCATCACACTGCCAGCCTGGCCCCCTGGGTTGGTTTGTTTTTCTAGGTCATAAACGTATTTTATGGAGAAATAAAATGCACAATAATAAAAAGGGGGAGGGGAGTGTTTCCACAGGCTCACATTTTATCCAAAGGGGCCATGATTTGACATCCCTGGCTCGAATATGAAATTATTACACAAGAATTGACTCTCGGTGTCTCCGATGCTCCCTGGGATGATTGCTTCTATAACTTATGGAGACAGCTGAGCGTTTGTATTCAAGTGATCACATAAATTAATATCCATATGTGGAAACGGTGAGCCGGGAGCCAGCCTGGTTTAAGAATGCATTCCTTGTAATGATCCTTGCATCTGAAGAAAAATGCCCATCCAGGGCTCCGAGTACAGGTCGGGACACTCTAGTCACAGTTCGGAAGGTTTGAAGGGAAATAAGCTAAGCAAAGTCTTACCCCTTTAAAGTGGTGAACGGCTAGGTGCTGTTTTCAGCCATGATGTCATCAGAGGGAATGAAGTGAACTGCTTTTTTTAAAAAAAAAATAAATAAATAAGCATGTGCCTCAAATGTAATGTTTTGCTCCTCAGGGATGGGTTTAGCCCAAAGTTCTAATTATACGCATGGCAGTGAAGGCCTCCCAGTCTTCATGCTTGCCAGAAGTTTTTATTTTGCTACATGACAGAAGACAAAATTATTCCTTTCTCCTTAGGAGACTGCCAACACCATGCCAAAGGATCGACGGGGGGTGGTAGGAGGACCAGCAGGAATTAATGAAGGCCTTTGTTTGGGCAAGGCAGGGGATCATGAGGTAGAAAACCCAGGCCCTGCCTTTGGATCATGTAGGTGAGGCCACAAGCCACAACCAGGCAAGGCTGCACAAGCTGGGGTCCAGGGAGTCATGGGGGCCTGGGGACTGGCACAAGTCCAAAATATTTGCTGAATGAAAATACAAAAGAAAAGGAGCGGAGTCATGCAAAACTACTTCAACCCTCACTCATTCATTCATTCACTTATTGATTCAGTAAATGTTTCTTGAGCTCTCACTGTATGTTGGCAAAGGCCTAGTGTCAGGCAGAGAGCCCTCTCACATGGTAGACGTTTAATTCCATTCAGTTCATTCTGGGACTTTTCAACACTGGGTAGATTTATAACCTTTTCAGGTGATGGATGACAAACATGTGCTCAATAGAAAAGGATAGCCATGGGTGGCCCATACAGATTTGGCCCCTTTTCTTTTTAATCTTCCTATCACAGGTCTACTTCTGTCCAGAACAGCCAATCAGCTTCACACAGGAATTGGCTAAATTTAGAAACAGTATTTGAAAGCTTCTTTTCTATATCAAGAGCTGGACGAACATGGGGTAGGGGAACTCCTTCATTCCCGTACGTGTACACACACACACACATACACACACACCATGGTTCTCCCATATGCGTCAACCTATCCCACTCCCATTTCCCAAACTTTCATTTTGCCTTTACAAAGAGGACAATAGACTTTTGAGAAACCTTAAGAGAGACTCATCTAAGCTTTCAGTGGCATGGACTTTTCCCTCTGCAGCAGCAATGTGCTGGTAAATGTTTAACAACTGGCTTTCCAGGAAAAAAAAGAAAAAGAAGAAGAAGAGTGTAACATTTGCCAATTTCTATGGTGTAAATACTTCCACCAGGGCTGATTTCAAGCTACCAACTTCACATCCCCGATGGCAGAGTTGGGAAGACATGTGTATAATGGGCTCTCACTGGCTAGCAAGCACCAGCTTCCACACACAAGCTTCAGAAACAAGCCTGGGACGAACACAATGGGCAAAGCAAAAGGGAACATAGCCATCATCAGCTGTCAGAGGGTCAGGTCTTTCTCTCCCTTGGATCATAGACTCTGAAATGTAGTAAGTAGTAACTCGCTGGGCATCCTTGTTCCCCTCTACAATCTGTTCCCATGAGTCGGGAAGAAAACCTGGAAACACTCCAGCTATCCCCGCCCCCAACTTAAAGAACATTCCGACTTCTCTCTCTTCTTGCTTCCCAATGACTGAAATGGTAGACACCCAGGAGAAAAGACTCCACACTCCAGAAACTTAATTGTGATTTCCTTTAAAAGCCTATGCTTTTCCACAGTGCAATATTTCATACTAAGAAAAAGGGAATCAAGGCTCAGTGCCTGTGGCTCAAGTGGCTAAGGTGCCAGCCTTGTACACTTAAGATGGCAGGTTTGAATCCAGCCCGGGCCCGCCAATGACGGCTGCAACCCAAAAATAGCTGGGCGTTGTGGTGGGTGCCTGTGGTCCCAGCTACTTCGGAGGCTGAGGCAGGAGACTCACTTGAGCCTAGGAATTGGAGATTGCTGTGAGCTGTGATGCCACAGCACTCCACCCAGGGGGACAGCTTGAGGCTCTGTCTCAAAAAAAAAAATGAAATGAAAAGGGAATCAAAATTCTTCCCCACTAAGAAGAAACAGTGCAATGAGAGATAGAGAAATCACTGAGGTGGACAAATTGATTTGCAATATGCACAGCAGATTCGAGGTCCTTAACAGCATCTGGACCAGCCCTGCTTTTCTGCCAGAGGCAGGATTTTTTTTCCAGCACTGCGTAGGTACACTACAAGCACTTCGCATCCAAACCATAATGGGAACCAGGCAGGTAGTGATGCCAACCTCCAGCTCCTCCTCACTGGGGACTGGTGATAAGCCTTACCAGGCCCCTCTTCCTTCTGGACCTCCTTGTGCAGTCCCAGACAGGTTAGATCCACCCCTGTGGCTTTAGGCCTTTGTAACTGGACCCTTAGCCTTTGCTCATGCACTGTGGGAAACTGTGTGATTGCTCAGCAAATATTCACTTCCTCCTTCCCACTCCAACCCCTCTGTGGGTAGAGTATGCTTCCTAGCACCACGGATGTTGGAGTCGGCCCTGTAGCTTACCTCAATCAATGGAATACACACAAACGTGATCCACTAGAGGTTTGTGATGTGTTTGCTTTATTTAACCTGGCCTCCTATGTTTCTGCCACCATGAGAAGAACATGCCCCTAGCAAGCTGCTGCTGCTTCAACCTGGGACCCTGTAATGAGAGGTGGATGGAACTGACCTAAATTCAACCCAAAGCCTGAAGGAGAGAAGCTACAACCATCCATGGGTGAGAAATGAGTATTTGTGGTAAGCCATTGAGATTTGAGGGTTATTTGTTATGCAGCTGGGTTGTAGTGATAGTTATATACACTGCAGGTTATATTTAAACATTTAGCCTTTACCAACTCATTTTTTTTTGAGACAGAGCCTCAAGCTATCCCCATGGGTAGAGTGCTATGGCATCACAGCTCACAGCAACCTCCAACTCCTGGGCTCAAGTGAGTCTCCTGCCTCAGCCTCCCAAGTAGCTGGGACTACAGGTGGCCATTTTTTTGGTTGCAGCCATCATTGTTGTTTGGCGGGCCCGGGCTGGGGATTCGAACCCACCACCTTAGGTGTATGTGGCTGGCGCCTTAGCCACTTGAGCCACAGGCGCCGAGCCTACCAACTCATTTTTACAGAAGATTTGGCATCTCACCAAGACAAATCAACTTTTAAATACACCAGTACTTAAAGGATATATGGATACCTTTGGCCATCAGTGATGCCACACTCACATGCCTGCCTGAACTGGCAATGGGGTTTGGTTTAATCTTTGTCTTCAACAGTGAATCATTTGCTAAGTACCTACTATATACCAGACATTATGTCAGGTACCTGGACCCTGTAACTGAGTCTACAGCTACACTGAGATACAGCTACACTTGGAAACATGAGTACATGAATAGGACAACATTGTAAAGCCCAAGTGAATGATACAGATAAGAGTGCTGGGAATGCCAGACGGGAAAGAAAAATCACTTAGGATTGGAGGAAAGAGCAGTGAGAACCAAGAAAGATGTCACCAAAAAGGAAGAAATTGAAATAACCCGTAAAGAAAGAGTTGGTCAGCTCGGCACCTGTGGCTCAAGTGGCTAAGGCGCCAGCCACGTACACCCAAAGAGGCGGGTTCGAATCCAGCCCGGGCCGCCAAACAACAATGACGGCTGCAACCAAAAAATAGCCGGGCGTTGTGGCGGGCGCCCAGAAGTTGGAGGTTGCTGTGAGCTGAAATGCCACGGCACTCTACCCAGGGGGACAGCTTGAGGCTCCTGTGTCAAAAAAAAAGAAAAAAAGAAAAAAAGAGTTGGTCTTAGATACAGGCTAGGGCCCAACATTGCAAGCAATGAATACAATGTGGTCACAGAAGGTTAAGGGTGCACAGAACAGACTGGTTAGAGGAATGGTAAACTGAGCCAACTCACAGAGGCTTTCAATACCAAAAGACTCACGAATCTATTCTGTGGGCAAGAAGAACCATTAGCAATATTCAAGGATGACAAAGCAGTCTTCCTATATTTGGGGTTAATCTGGGGGTAATGTGTAAAATTTGGAATTTAGTGAAGACCTGGATGTCAGGAGACTAGATGGCAATCTCAGATGATAAGGCCAAACCACAGGGTAGAGACAAAAAAAAGACAGAAAGCTGCACTTACAAAATCAGAATATGTTAGAGTTACTAAAAATCTTCTGAAACATGTACTCCCAAATATCCATTCTACAAATGAAGAAACAGAGCCCTAGGTGAAGGAACTTTCCCAGGACCACACAGTGAGTTAGAGCAGAGCTGGGAACAGAGCCCAAGCTTATCAGTTATCAGTTAAGAATGCTGCTGCAAGCAACAGAAATCCCAACTCACCATGGCTTGGGTGAGTAAGGGGTTCCTTTTTCATAATGTAATGATTGGTCTAGAAGAACATACAGAACTCAGGGCTTCCATCTTTCTGCTTCACTATCCATAGCATGTGGGTTTCATCCTCATGGTCCCAAGACAGCTGCTGTACCACCAGACATAGCATCCATGTTCCACTTAAGAAGAAGACAGAAGGATTAAAAGTCTTCTCCACTCAAAGTTTTGCCTTTTGGAGAAGGGAAACCCTTCCCAGAGATTTCTGCTTACCTCTCATGGACCAGCACTGAGCCACATGGCCACTAGTAGCTCTAAAGAAGCCTGGGAATTTGAGAATTTTACTATCTAGTCTCTAGGGTAGAGGACAAGAAGGCAGAAAGGAGCTGGAATGGGTATGAGTAAGACTAACTAGAGTCTTTGCCTGACACCAGCTCTCTTATCTCCCAGTCCAGGGCTCTCAGTATTTTACAACATGACAGGATTGGCGGCAGTGAGGTGGGGAGCATAAGGGGACCACACACATTTATCTAGGCCAAAGCCAGGGCAGACCGCGACCACTTTCTCAGATATTGATAAGGTTTCCTGAAAGACTTGGGGCATTGAGAACCACTCCAAAAAAAGAGACAGGTGAAAAGATATGAAGGACAAGGGGAAGGAAGTAATGTCATTCACCCCACAACTAACAATTAGTAGGCATTTACTACTTTGTGCTAAGCACTGTTTTCAAACCAAGACTTGAGAAGTATCTTTAATGTAAAATATAGAAAATCAAATTAAGGATATGGATGGAAGTCAAGAAAATGTCCTTGGAAAGAGGGCACAAAAGCAAAATGGAAAACCCCAAAGACGAGAAGTTAATCTTGGGAAGACAGCTTAGGAAAGAGTTTGAGAGCAAAGCATGAGATCCTGGAAAGTCTCCACCAGAAATAAAAGCAAGCACTCTCCCTTGGCACCAACCAAGATGAAGATGCCCCAGCACACTAGGTTCACTTCCAGGTGGGTCCTTTGGAAAGACAATAAACAGGCCAGAAAAAGAAAGCTACAGTATGGCAAAGCTGCTTGAGCCATGCACTCTGGTAGAAAGAAAGATCTAGGTTTCCATCCCGGTTACGTATCTCCTAGATTTAACTTCTCCAAACCTGTCTTGGGGTAACAACCTCTACATTTCCCCAAAGGTGGCAGGTGAATCAAGACTCTGACAAGTGCAAGAAAACCCAAGTCAAACTGATGAAAGGGAATACCGGCGCACATCACTGCAATGTCCTGGGACAGGGCTGGCTTCGGGTTCAACTGGATTCAGGGGCTCAAACAAAGAAGACTCTGTCCCCTGGCTCTGCTCTGTCTTTGTTGGTTTCTGCTCTCAGGCTGGCAGTCAGCCCAGGCTTGTAGCCTATCTTTTTGGTAACCCCTGTAGAAAGTGTCTTTTCCACTAAAAACAGCAAATTCTAAAATTGTTTCTCTGGGACCCACTTGGGTCCCACACCCACATCTAAACCAATCGCTGTGGCCAGGATAGGGTAAGGGAGCAGGTTCAAATGCTCCATTCATCCCATTTCAACAGCCAAGAGACAAAGTCGGTCCCCTCCCCACACAGCACATGGTCTGCCAAGTCACAGAGCAGTGGTCCCCCCAAGGTGTAGGTTCTGACTCTAAAAGGAGGACCAAATGTTGCACGGGCAAAGCCAAAGCTGTCTACCACAGTGGTTCTGACAAGCTGCCAAAGAGCCATAAACACCCCCCACCCATAAAAAGCTGCCTTTTCCCCATATCCAGCAACATCCCCTCTTGGGGTAGCACTCTAGCTAGTCTGGTCTTGTCAAAAAGAATGCCAGAATGTCCAAGCTGAAAAGACCCATGAAAATGTTCCCTTCCTCATCCCTCGACTCACCAGGGCACAGAGACCTGCCTAAGTGTGCAGGGCCAGATCAGGCACAGAGCGGGACTAGAACAGACAGACAAACTACAGCCAAACATTCTTTCACTCCTGCCTGCAGGCTCCCTGAGAATATTGTATAAAGGACTAAATAAAACCTTAGAGAATGTCACCAGAAATGGGAATAGTTTCTGGCCAGCCTACTGTGATAGCTCAGGAAAGAATTTCTTTGAAAGAGGGAGGGAGGAATCCTCTTGGACTCAAGGAAGAGGGCTACATAAAGGGCTAGGAGGGTCCTTCTGGCTTGATCAGAAACAGCGTGACTTAGAGACAGAGCATTTTTCATGACAGGCCAATTGAGGTTGAGGAGGGCAGGTCTAGAGCTGATCCCCAGGAATATCACAAAACAGACACCGATGGGAAAAGGCTAGCTAAAGAAGCTCTGAGAACCACACATCTTCTTCCTGATAGCAACAGCCCTAGGGTTTTATCAGTAGTGGCTCAAAGGCCCTTCACTCTGCCCTGCTCCCCACAATGAGATCTGCTTCCCACTTGCTCCCCAAGAAGGCCACATGTCCCTTTGGTGTTTTCACCAAAAGGGAAAATACATCCGCACCTGGCTTCCCTTTGATCTTTTCCTTTCTGGACAACATCCAGGCCTGGCAGTACCACGTCTAAGAAACTTGGGGGCATATTTAGTAAGTTTACCTGGGCAACATATCCGTGTCAGGAAGGAAAGTTTTCTGGGAGATATGTTGCAGTGTTCTTTATCATAGACTGCCTTTTTCTCTCTTCTTTTTTTAACAAGACTAAGAGTGGGAACACCAAATGGCCTCAGACCCTAAGGAATTTGAAAGCATTATCGTGATTACTTAAAGAGGGGTTTACTGAAATTTCCAGCCAAGTGGTAAAAAGAAGAAAACTTCTAAAGTTCTAACCCAGTGATGGGTTAGATAAGTGTGGGGCCCAAGCAAACAGACAAACCAGGAATAGTATTTCTCCCATTAACTCTTTCAAGGCCTAAAAAACACACACTGGAAGTCTTTGAAAGCCCCTGCAGGGTAGGAGTGGAGTACTCTAAGAAGACAAGCCTTCATTCCTTAAATAAAAGCTCATCAACTGATCCTTTCTTCATCTGCTTTTATTCCTCCCAGGTCCCCCAAAGTGCTACCATCTCAAGCCATCTCATTCTTCCAAGCAGAAAGCAGTCCCCAAGGGAGGAAAGCCCCCCATTTTCCAAGAGGGTCAGGGTAGGCTTCCCAAGCAGCCAAGTAGCAAGCTATGTATTGGTCTCTTCAGCTCCCAGCCTTGGCCCAGTCTCAGCTGCTGCAGGGTTGTCTAGAATCTGACTGAAATGCGGTATATCTCGTGGCCATGAGAGGAATCCTACCTGTAGGTCACCCTAGCAGCAGCACCAGATGGAAGGCTTAGGCTGGTGGTCATTTTCTTCTGGCCTCCCAAGATGGCATCACATGTTTCCCTTGGGTCTGAGGAGTACCTTCAAGGAAGCTTCAAGGCACACAGATAATCAGGAGCCTTTGCTGGGAAAAGAAAGCTTTAGGAGACAAATTTCCATCATTCCGGAGATTTAGCAGGACTGAGGTGGGGGTGGCTGCTGGCCTGTGCCCAGGCATGCAGGCACGGGGCAGGGAGCCCTAATGTCACAGCATAAGTGCAGGGAATTTCTGCTTTCAATTCCCCCTACAGTTTGTAAAAAAGGAAAAGATCCCACAAAAAGTGAGGCAAATCTGTGTTAACCTGAGGCTTAGAATCTAGAGTCCTGGCCTGCCTGGATCTGGGGGCCCATGGCTAGTTCAGAGGCATGGGTTTTTTCTCAGTGAGGGAAGATCTAACACTTGCAGCTTGGGCTTGAGCAAATGAAGGGAAATGGGTAGTAAAAGATAATAACTTTTAAAATATAGATGCTTTTAAGTTCTGGATAAAACCCCTACAAAATGGGAAGGCACCAGAACAGGATGGAGCAATACATTTTCCAGGAATTGAGAACCCCTGTGGGCTTTACCAATCCTAAGCCCGGTAAGGGATGTGTCAAGAGGGGCTTGATCTGCCCCTCTACAGGCTTCCTGAGAAGGGATGCACCCGAAGCCAGCCCTGGACCATGCCTGGGCCTCCCTCCTATCCTGCAAGGGCCTTGAGGGACTTCAAGTCTCACCACCCGGAACCCCCAGAATCCACCCCCGCCCCTGAACCATTTCCAGTCCTACAGGCGGGCGGGGGTGGGGTGGGGGGGTGGCGGGAGGGGGTCAATGTCGTTCAACTAATTTCTCTGCGAACACAAGATGGCAGCCTTAAATAAATGCAACCCTGCGCAGCTTTTAATCTTACACATCATTAAATTCCTAATTTACACATTATGTTTTCGTGGGCCAACCCATAACTCATTAGTGTTGAACTCACGAGGTATAAAGACCAACGCACGACGGGCGCCGAGGCGCCATCACCTGCCTGGGTTAACAGTTCCTGCCGCCGGGGCAGGGAGGAAGGCGCTAGAGGGGCGCGAGGTGCTGGCTCGGCTGAGGCCGGGGCCGGGACGAGTCCCGAGTGCCAGGCCCCGCGCCGCTCCCAGCGCTGCTTCCGGGAAAGTGCCGGGTCGGCTCCCTCCTCCCCCCACACACACTCCACCTCTTGCGGAGCACGAGGACGGACACACACACACACCCGGGTGGCCGTGCGAGGCTACGAGCCGCGCAGGCCTCCTTGGCAGACATCTTCCTGTGGGAGGATTTCAAACGAGCCGTGAAAGCCAGAAACTATACGGGTTACAAACTCTGGAATCCCTGGCCGGCCCCGGCCTCCTTCCCCATCTCCGGCCGGCCCCCTCCGCCCAGTCCCAGCCTTGGAGCCCACCAAAGGGCAGGGCGCATACCCGGACGGCGCATACCCGGACGGCGCAGAGAAATTGGGGGCGCAGGGACTAACCTAAACTCCCATCTACCTTGCTACCTAGAAACCTATGGCCAAGTGCTGAGCAACTGAAATTAGCTTGGTGGCCTAGGGCAACCCTAAGAGCGCCGGCTTTTGGGTGCGTCCTGGAGAGGGATCAGGGGAGGGTCTCGTAGGCCACCCGGCAGGTAAGGCTGGCACTGAGCCCTCACAACTCTGTTCTCCAGGGAAAAGGACGCTAGGGTCACCCAGGTGCAGCTGTCAGCCCAAGCCCGGCCAGAGCGCGCCCTAAGGAAAAGGGAAGCTGCTGCCTTAATGGGCTGGAGGCTAAGGGAAGTGCTTGGCGTGCAGGGGGAAGGCCCCAGGCGGCATCATCGAGGACAGCTGTCCAGGCGGGGAGGGCTAGGGCTAGCCTCGCCTCGCGCCAAGCTGGCCAGGCCCTGGAGGTGCTCCGCGCCCTCTCAGCCAAAAGCCTGCTCTGCGCCGCCGGCGGAGTGGGAGGGAGGAGGCCGGGCGAGCGCCCCGCCCTCGCCGCCCGCGGTCACAAGGGCAATTACACTCCTCGCTGCAGACGGTTACCAGCTCGCCCGCGCATCCCTCTCCCGGCTCCCCCCTCTTTTCTTTCCTCTCCTCTTGCACGAACTGCTGGCTCCATCTTAGCGAGGGCTCCAGGAAAACGCGGCCGAGGCCAACCGCCTCTGGGGACCTCCCGAGGCACCTCGCACCCCCTTCGGACCCCCTAAGTCTCCAGGGAAAGCCCACCGCATCCCGCAGCGCGTCCCACGAGCACCACAGTCCAGGAAGCTATTTTCGCGGTCGCAAAAGGGCGGCAGGACCCTTCTCAACTCAGTGCTAGAGCCCCGCAACCACGCTGCACACCACAACCTTGCCCTCAGCCAGCACAGCTCCCCCACCGCCCCAAATCCCAGAAGCGCCTATTTTCCTGGTCTCTCCTGCGTCCTGTCGGCGTGCTGTGCCATTCCCAACTCGACACCTAGACCTCCAGCCTGAAACACCCGAGGCCTTCACACAGCCAGCCGTGCTCTGCTACAAGGAACAGCCCTCCCTCCCGCCCTCTCTGGTTTATGCTATTCTGGAAGGTGTCTTTGAAGCTGTGAATGAAAACTCAGGCTTTGGATTTAGGGCTTCTTTTTCAACTAGCTGCGTGATATGAGACAGTCTTCTTAACCTCGGTTTCTTTATCTGCAAAATGGGAGAAATGACATCCATAGCTGTGTGTCTGTGAGATTTAAAGAAGATACATGTATATGTAAAATTCTTGGTCCAAAGTCCTGGTGGTTAGCATTATTGTTACCATATGTCCAGAATTGTGGCGAAATTAAAAGTGGAGTGGCTTTTTTCCAACCAAAGATGATCCCCCCCAGGGTCCTGGGACACCTCTCACAAATTGTGGGGCACCCAAGACAGCTAGGCCTAAAGAGAGGACAGATGAAGTGAGAGACAGCCAACGGAGCGAATCACTCAGTCTTCCGCCTTTGCAAATGAATGGCATTCTGTCTAAGGCTTCCACCATTCCTAAAGCCAGGTCTGCAAAGCCTAAGGCTTAAACCTGGCGCTGCGGGAAATTTAGCCTAAGGCAGCACCTCCTAAGGGGTGGGAATGTCTCCTCCCAGGAAGGAAGGGGAACAGGGAGAAAAAGGGAGGTAAGAAAAGGGAGTTGCCTTTAGAAAGGGGAATCAGAGTGAGGAAACCTTCAGGGCCGCTGGTGGAACACTAACAAAAAGAAATCGGACCCAGAAGAAGCCTCCCCAGAAATTGGGCCACCGTGGGAGCTGTGTGAGACAGACTTCCCATCTGGGAAGAGCTGCCTACGGGTAATTGGGTTTGCTCGAGTTGCCTCTATAATTAATAAGTGATTTGACTTGGAGATTGGAAATAGTCATTGAAAGGAAGCCGCGGGCGTAGTGGTGTGAGGCCCGGGAGCCTCCTTCCAAGATCCAATGACCGCACAGGGGGACAGTTTAAAGAATACGACGAATGTGATAATATTGGCACCCAACCTTCTAGTGTTTGAGTAATTCGTTGCTTAGCTACTTTGGATAAGCCATTATTTTGCAAACTGGAAACATTTGCAAGTGGTGATATTTTGCTCTTGCCTGATGCAGGGGCTGCAAACCTACCCCGGCTCTGCTGAACTCTTCGAAATTTATATGCATAAATTGTTCCTAATGAGACCATCTGTTTTTTATGGCCCCTCTGGAAGCAGGAGGAACCCGAAGACTGCTCCGTCTTGCAGAAATCTGTGGCCAGGCAGGCCTGGGAAATAAATAGGGGAGATTAGAACGGTGTGCGTGATTTAGCAATACTGCAGAACAGCGGGTTCGGTGGTCGAGATGTGTAGGCTGGCTTCCCAGGGCTGCGGGTCATTTAGGGTGACTCTAGGCTGCCTGGGGCATTGGGAGTCTAATCAGTCGCAAGGTCTGTGCGAGAGTTTCACAGCACACACGAACCTCCTTTTTCCATGTCTGGAACATTGCCAATCACCACGCAAAACCACGAGGCTGCCGCCGTTCGGTGAACCCAGGACGTACACTCAGCTGTGGGTGGCCCCCCCAACATCAACAAGTACTCAAGCCCTCTCCCTGCGGAGGTGAAGGGAGCCAGACCTGGGCCACAGAGGCTGAGAAGGAACTTCACTCCATCTCACCCCTGAGTCCAAGCGCAGCGCTCACCGTGGGCCTGTCCCAGAGACCGAGCTGCTCTGAGCGCGTCTGGCAGGCCTAGCGGCCCGGCCTAAGCCTGCACCGAGGGTGGCAGGGCAAACAGGGTGGCTGTTAATTGGGGCAGTGCAAAAGACGCTGCGCCTACGCCTTTGCGGCGGGATTTGGGGGGGGTGGGTCAGGAGTAGGCAGTAGGGGCTGCTTAATAATAGAGGGGCTGCCCTGGGGAGCCTCAGATATCGGTAACCCCCATGATTAATTCATAACTCTCCACTGCGCCTGGCACCGTCTCGGGTCTTTAATCGGTTCTGAATGTCAGCGAGGCTTCCCCGACAGCCTGAGCGCTGCCTTTTGAATGTGTTGAAAGTCGTTGCGCGCACACCAGGAGACAAAGTTGCCATCTGCTCCGGGGACCACGGCAAACTGGGCGCTGGGAGGGGCCTTCCTCCAGCGACTCTCGCGGCCCTGGGCGGCCTCCTTTTCCCTGCCTGCCCCGATCCTGCCCCAAAGCCAACACTGTCCACCGCAACATCCCCGCCGCCCCCCTTCCCCAGCCCCGGGCGCTTGCATGGTGGAAACTACGGCTTGCTGCGAAACAGAGCGCTGTGCCCCGGCGTGTAGGGAGCCTAGCGGTCACCCAGACCGAAGCCCATGCTAATAAGATTATAAGCCCGGGTTGTTTGTGTGCGCGGACATGGCGGGGGTGGGCAGATAAAGTGTGGAGACGGGGGATGACTTAGAAGGGGGAGGGGGAAGCCCCAAGAGAACAAAGCTTCTGGCCCTCAGCCTCCAAAGAGTCACAGAAGTGACCGCCACTGGCTCGTGCACAGGCGGAAGCGGGGGAGGGAGGAGGGAAGCCAGGCCTAAAACGCCTTGCGGGTTTGGAGAACTCAGAGAGGGCATGGGAGAGAGGTTGCTTAACTCAAGTAGCTAAATATTTGGCCCTTTGGCTATTTTTTTAAGGAAATGGGTCTCAGAAAGGTGGGAGGTGGGCACCTCGGCTCACAGAGATAAGCAAGATCCCCTCTGATTTCTGGGAAAACCCTGTCCTCCCCCCGCCCCGTCCCAGCCTACAGAGTGTGCATGGACCGACATCACTTCTTGGGGAAGGGGGGAGGACGGACTGCTGAGGTCTGACCACAGTCTGGAGGGCGGACTGCAGCCCGGAGCCGGCCCAGGGGTCGCGCTGCAGCCGGCCTGCACGTCCGCACTCTCGGGCTCTGTGCGTTGCCTCTAGTGGCAGCGACTGCCTCCAGACTGTAATACCACACTCCCGCGAGCGCTGGGGCTGCGGAATCGTTTGAAGGAGTTGGAACTACATCAGATGAGCACGCCGGGAGGTGAGATCGGGTAGGAAATAGCGAAACTTTGAGATGTGTGCCGTCCCCCTACACACACACACACACAATTTACCCTCCAGCTTCCCAGCCGCCACCTCCCCCACTCTCGATTCTTCAAGGTTTGCAGCCCAGTCCTGTCATATGGTTTTGTTTCTGAGCTGCTGCTTTTTTTCAGACATGAAAATTGGACACGTGGAGAATTAGCCTGGCTGGAGAAGCGCTGAGTGCAGACTCAAACAATGGTTTCCAGCACCAACGCAGAGGCAGCACCTTCCCCACCCCCACCTTCTAATGGCAGCTGCCTCTGTATAAGGCAGGCACACCCCTTCATGCCCACCTCCTCCCCCAGAGCCTGGGAGAGGACCAGCATGGGCTGCCCTTTAGTAGCTCCTTACCTGGACACAAACCCTAGGTGGTTCTGGACTGCTGGGGTCTCTTGGGACTTAAAAGGAAAGGGCTTGCTCTTCTTCCCTGGGAAAGTCCTATCTCAAACACACTACCTCAAATATTCGTGTTTAAACACCCAACCAGCTTCCAGGCTCTCTGTCTTCGGCAAGTCTATCCTTCCTAGGCTGTACTTTCCTAAACTGCTTGTCCTCCCTCCTCCAATCTGAAAAGCCTTCTCCAGGTATTGGGGCCTCTTCAGAGCAGCTTCCTTTAGGGACTGTCTTCTCAGGAGGCCCCATCCCTGATGGCAGCCCCAACCCACCCCCGCCTTTCAGAGGCCCCCCCAGACTGTGATGCACTGGCAGTAGCCACAGCTCCCCCGGGCAGTTCCTCTTGCCCTGAGCGGCCTCTGCACCTCACTGGAGCACACACACCTCACAGATGCTCCCTCGCCTCCCAGAGCTGGTTTCCTCTTACAGGCTCCCCTTTGAGCTGCTGGGCTGTAGCCATGCCTCTGGCTCCCTGTGCAGCTCTGGGTCTCCCTGCGGTGCTGCGAGCTGTGAATCTGCCTTCTCTTCCCTTCCTACAAAGGTCAAGCCGCCTCCTCCTCTTGAATGGCCACAGTTCAATTCTGGCCTGCAGAGCTTGTGCACTGCAACTTGAATATGTGAATAGGGCAGACATCCATGCAAGGTAGAAGTCACACTCGAGCCAAGGGGCAGGGACCAGAAGTGTGGGATTCAGGAAGGGAAACACTGCATACTAACCCCAGAAAGCAGCTCCAGATTTGCAGCCAGAGACTCAAGAGAGGGAGAGAGAAAGCCAGAAAAAAGCTGCCAGGCCTGACTCCTGCAGTATAGGCTTTTCTCCCCCAGGGGCTGCCCTGGGTAGGAGAGGCCCAGGGTGTTGACACTGTGGGGCATTGGCATTCTGTCCTGGAAAGTTCCTACAGCCTGTGCTCCCTTAGGAAAGAAGCAAGCAAGCTAAGGGCTAAGGTATGGGATTCAGTGACCAGAGGAGATCAAATCAGGTGCATCCCCTTCAAAGAGGACCCCTGGAGCGGCCTTTCTGCCACCCCAACCCCAGAGAGGCTACTGGGCTCTTCAAGCAGCAGGGAGACAAATGAGAGGAAATGCCATTAAATTTGCTTCCTTTAAAGAGTGCTACCCACAGTTTTCTCTGAACTATACCTAAAAAGTCAGGAGAGAGAACTCGTTAACATTTGTTTGACTTAACATTGCCAGCTTCAAGCCAACCATAGGCCCCCAGAAGGTTTTGTAAAATATTTAATCTAGCTCAATTTCCTGCAGTCTCCAACCAGACCACCCCACTTACTGAGCCACTGCCAAAAACCAGGCATGGCCACAGGCTGCTAACCAGAGGCCTTCCAGTGCCTGGCTGGCCTATGACCTCTCTGGGAGCCAGGCAAGACTCTTCACAGAATACAGCACTACCAAGACCTGGGTAACCATGGAGGTCCAAACCTATGAGGAAGAAGCCCATGAAATGGAGTTAAACATACTTTCCCCCACTAAACTGATTGCTGTTTTTGTGACCTGTGTGGCTTTGGCCCTCTCTGAACCCTGTAGAATGAATGGGTGAGAGGCTGTCTCATCCTCCTCCAGGTGCTATGCATTTTAGAGTGGGCACTATGGGAGGGGCTGACCCTTGTGTGTCCCCCAACACCCTCCACCTCCACCGCCATTGACTGTTCTTCGATACAGGCTCACTAGAGAGCACAGCAAGCAGGAGGGGGATCCTTCAACTTCACTGAACCTCAACTGAGCCCTTCCAAACGTGAGGCTGATGGGGAGAACTCCTGCTCTGCCCAGTTTCCATTCCCGCCTCCAGAATAACGAGCCGAAAACATGTGTACTGTAAATAAAGTTTGTCTAAATAAAGCACTTGGGTAAAGGCTGCCGAGAAAACACTCCGCATCGCTCTGTGCTCAGAGTGTGAGTCAGCTTCCCAGCCCCGGGGGAACAATGGAGATCTTGCCAAGGGTCCCCTTCTGTCAACCCATGACGGCCCCCAGGCCTGCTTGGGTGGAGAGGGTGCCGCCACACTGGGACCTTAAGCCCAGAGGATCGGGTGGGGGAGAGGCGCGACTGGGGTTGGGGTCCAGCCCCCGGATTAGCACCGCCAGGAATCCCTCTGCCCGCAGCTGCAGTGGAAGGAGTGAGGGTTAAACAAACATCGGCAGAGCAGCTAGCCTGCCGGGTTGTAGCCGGCGCGTAGGGAAGGGTGTGCGCACTACCGAGCCTCGCGAGGGGAAGTGCCTCCTCCCCACGCCAGGCCAGCGCCCACTCGGCAAGCCGCCTCTCCTGCTCAGTAGAAATGAGCATAGCAGCTACCAAGAACACCCCATTCCTTCTACTGTCCCTCTAGGCCCATACACATACACTAGTCCCACACACATGGGTACCAGAGACTCGAGGAGGCCTGGCCTTCAGCTCGTACAATCTGGGAGCCAAGGCCCAGGAAACGGCACCCCTTTAGTAGAGGGCAGTGTTGGGACTTGTGGTGGCCTCCGCACTGTCTTCTATCACGACCTCTGGGCTTCCTTGTGGAACTGCATTCCCCAGGGCAAAGGTCTTCCGGAAACCTACATCTTGGTCCCCACTGGTGCCGCGGCCTCTGCTCTGGTGTGGGCCAGTGGCTTCCCCGCGCCCAGTAACCTCGAGGGTCAGAGATCCACCCCGCAGGCGCGTGTTTTCCAGAGCCACGCGGCCAGCCCTTCCTCCCAACCTCTCTAGCCAAGGCCGCTCGGCCGCCCAGCCTCCTCGGGCTCGACCAGCCGGTTAACGCGGGGATCCAAAGCACCCACGCCCTATGCACCCCGCAGGACCCGGGCCCGCGCTCCATCAGCCTGGAATTGCTAAATCGTCACTGGGCAGGGCTGGGAGTGAGGCTTTGGGAACTGAGTTTGAGCTGGAGAAGACGAGGAAAACAAGTGAAACGGGAGGGGCGGGGTGGCGTGACGGCTCATAAATCACCCAGCCCCACCCTCGGGCCTCTGCGCTGAGGAGCCCTAGCCCTGCCGGGGAGAGGAGGGTCACTCGGCCACTCCTGGCCGACCTCTGAGCTCTCTTCGGAGCCAGAGCCCCACCCTTGGGCTCAGGCCGCGCTAGAACTAGCTCCTGGCCCAGATCGTAAACCACCCGCGGGATTCGGCGGAAAGCCGCCCTTGGACTCAGCGCGCATCCGCCCAAGGGGAAGTTTATTTATAGCTTGTAAACGTAAAGGAAACCAGACCGCTCTAGCTCGCCGCGCTCGGGCTCCTTCGTCCCTCACCTGCCCACCAGGAGGGCGCGACGGAAGACTGGCAAGGCGAGGCTTCTGTCCCTCCACAGCCCTCCCACCCCCGCTCCGCTCCCAGGGGAGAACAGGACCCTAAGAGGCTAGCGAGCCTTAAATTCCTCTCGGGCGCCTATCCAGTACCGTGAATGCCAGGGAAAGGCGGAGGACAGGGCCAGGGCACTGGCGTGGTTAGGGTGGGGGCGGCCGAGCTGGCCCACTTGGCACGCAAGGGCGGGCAGGCCGAGCAGCGCAGCACGGGATTCCACTGCTCCCGCTCCAGGCCAGGGGAAATCCTGGAGTGCTAGAAAGGCAGGGGAGGGGGCGCTCCAGGAGCCTCTCCTTGGAAGGCGGGATGCTTTCCCATTCCTCCTGCGCACGTGTCCTCAGCAGAGCCGGCAAGCGCTGCGCGCCTGGGGCTGCGATCCTCGGGTGACGGCGGCTGAAAGCGCGCCCTCTTCACTCCCCCTCCTCTGCCGCCACCGCCTCTCCTGAGGAGCTCCAGTCTCCAGGGTGCGCTCGGGGCAGGCCTGCGGAGCCGGAGAAACGAAAAAGTGCCAGGGAGGAGATTAGGAAGAGAAGACATTAAAAAAGCCTTGCCCTGAATAGACAAGCAGCAGAGCAGGAACAAACGCCTGCGAGTCCGCCCCCCCAACCCACGCCCGCACCCGGGTCCCGACGGCCGCTCCCAGTCCCGACAGAGTGCACCCACCCCAGACCTAGGCGAATTCCTGTGTGTGTGTGTGTGTGTGTGTGAGCGCGCGCGCGTGAGCGCGCTCGAGCGCCTGGAGGGCAGTTGCGAAACGGGCTCTTGGCTGCAGCGCGGCATAATGGAGGTAGCTGGAACAATGCGCGCTTTGTGCGCGCGGAGAGTTGTTTTCCACCCGCCTTGCCCCCCTCGCTCAGGCCGTATGGCACTTTAATCCCTGCCACGGCTCGGCACAAATGCACTTGTGTCCTGCAGGGCACCGGGGGCCGTACGACTGGAGCTGCCCCACCCCCACCCTGTGGACCCCACTGCCTGCTGCCCTATCTTCCTGCGCAGCCCCCGCCACCACCTCAATTCCCGGCGTGGGCGGGCGAGCTGGCTTGGAAGGTGACGAGCCCGCCGGCCACTTTTATTTTCCGTGAAAATGGTCCCTCCTCCCCCCTTCGCGAGAACACATACACAAACACAGCCAGGCAGACCGCAGGCCCCACACTCGCAGCCCTCCCTCGCCTTGGCCCGCCCGCCCCCGCCCGGCGCTCTGGACTCCTGCGAACAATAGTAAATGTCAACAGATTCCGCGCGGCGAGTGTCTGACTCGGCCGAGATAAGGGTACCCGGTTGGCCCGGCGCTCCGCGCCGCTGCGGGGGGAGCCCACCCTGACCCTGGCTAGAAAGAACCGGCTGTGACGAAACCCGTGCCAGAGGTGGGGGACAGGAGGGGAGGACACCGGTCCCAGACCGGTGGGGAAGCCTCGCCTGGAGACCAGGCCCCGCCCCACCCCCACCCCGCTTAACACCAGGCTAATGGGGGGGCCGATGGGCACTGTGAAAGCCACCAGGTCGAAGTGGTTGTCGGGCCTACTTTCAGCCCACGACTCCACTCCCCAGCGGACGCGGGCAAAACATTGATCCGGATGAGGACTCAGGCAGTTTTCGACCTACTGGACGCCGGCACCTGAAAGACTCAAAGAATTCCAGTCCTTCTCTCCTGAAACTCATTAAAATAATTTTTTAAGCGCGCGCACACATTCGCAGGTCCTCCTCCTCGGTCCTCCACAACCCACCACCCAACAGAGTTAAAATTCGCAAATTGATTCCCATGCATTGGTATTAATGGGTTGTTCCTCTTAAATTGTTACCAACTTTGCTAATGGATTATTATTTAAATGATTTCTTTTTTATAAAGTACGTGTTGTTTTATAGATGCGTATTTACTTAAAGAAATCAACTGCATCTATTAACATATTAAAGAGAGAATAAAGCATCTGGGCTGGTGTAATGTACTGTTCAGCCTTACTTTGGGTGCTCTCGAAGATAGGAAAATCTTATTTGTTTAATAATAAGTCACTCATGAATATGCAAATGACATCGGCGCAGTACCTCACTTCTGTCACTATTAATGAGTTGCAAATTAATGTGACAACAAAAGGAAAATCTATTTAGTGGAGGAACTCAGGTTCCTACCTGGGGAGATCACAAGCAGGCCTGAAACTTGGGTCTCCAGGAAGGAAAGGACTGGGGATGGACACCTCTTCTCACCCAGCCTTTTCCTGGTGTCTCCACTATTGTTTGGTCTCAGGGACCTGCTTTGTCCGTAGCCCCTTAAAATTCCTGCTCCAGGCCAGAAGAAGAAAGGCTGCTGTAGGGTAATTAGGGCCAAGAATGATTAATGGAAATTAGGGCCACGATTTGAAGTAAAGCAGTTGGCCAAGCAGATTTTTTGAGGGGTCTCCTCCCCCACCCCAGCTTATTAAAGACTCCCCAAAGCCGTTTTGACCTCTGTTGCTTTGGACAGGGTTAGGACCGTAAATATCAAATTAGGCCTCACAGGAGTGGATCACAGGTATTAAGACAGCATCCTATGCACTTGCATTTTATGAGGTGACTTTGCTGATGGGAGATTTAAGAGCAGATCAACTAATTTTCCTGCTAACTTAACTTCCCAGAGGTTACAGACTGAAGTCTGGTTGTCTTCCATTTGAGCCCTCGTTCTTTTCTGGCCTACACATTGGAGTCTGTTTTTATTTCATCAATGGATGCTAAAGAGAGTGTTTCTAATTCAGTTAAGTTTGGAAGCATCGCTGAATAAAAACAAATGTTGAGCTGCCCAGAGTTGTGGGCTAATAGTTCAGGTGCTTGAGTAGTATTTCAAGAAGTTGTTTGGACTCTGCGCCTGTAGCCCAAATGGCTAAGGCGCCAGCCACATACACCAGAGCTGACAGGTTCAAATCCAGCCTGGGCCTGCCAAACAACAATGATGGCTGCAACCAAAAAATGGCCGGGCATTGTGGCGGGCGCCTATGGTCCCAGCTACTTGGGAGACTGAGGCAAGAGAATTGCTTGAGCCCAGGAGTTGGAGGTTGCTGTGAACTGTGATGCCACAGCACCCTACCCGGGGGGACAGCTTGAGGCTCTGTCTAAAAAAAAAAAAAAAAGAAGAAGCTGTTTGACTAGGGAACCTTCTGGGGAGATACAAATATTCTATATCTAACCAGGTTAATGGTTACATGGTTTTATATGTATGTAAAAATTCATCAGGCTGAACAGTTAAGATTTGTGCACTTTATATCTAAGTCATATTTTGTTTTGGTTATCTGTTATTATGTAAAGCCACCCAAAAGCTTAGTGGTATAAAACAACAATCATAATTCAAGAATATGCAATCTCTGGCTTGGCGCCTGTGGCTCAAGCGGCTAAGGCGCCAGCCACATACACCTAAGGTGGCAGGTTCGAATCCCCAGCCCAGGCCCGCCAAACAACAATGATGGCTGCAACCAAAAAATGGCCAGGTGTTGTGGCGGGCGCCTGTGGTCCCAGCTACTTGGGAGGCAGAGGCAGGAGACTCACTTGAGCCCAGGAGTTAGAGGTTGCTGTGAGCGTGATGCCATGGCACTCTAC
>CAUYTI010035343.1:0-10298 GCA_963575145.1 Galago senegalensis | reverse complement strand
GCAGGGTCCAACGGCAGGTCTGTTTTTAGTTCTCTAAGTGTTCTCCAGATGTCTTTCCAAAAGGAATGTATTAGTTTACATTCCCACCAGCAGTGTAGGAGTGTTCCCTTTTCTCCACATCCACGCCAGCATCTCTGGTTTTGGGATGTTGTGATATAGGCTAATCTCACTGGGGTTAGATGATATCTCAAAGTAGTTTTTATTTACGTTTCTCTGATGATTAAGGATGGCGAGCATTTTTTCATATATCTGTAGGCTGTGTGCCGACACATTTCCATTTCTTATAGACAACCGGTTCTAACTCTTTTAGCTCTTTCTCTGAGATTTACACACGTCATTAGCACATCTCCCTTTCCTTCTCACGTTCTTCTAATGAAATCACATCATTAGTTTTGGATAATGTGTAATGTTTATATTAAAAACATGAAATCATTTTTCATATTTGAGCCATGTTGTAGACTATTAATGTATTTATTTTTCTTGGAGTTAACACCATGGTCTTTTACCAGTTGTTTAATTTTTATGTAAAATAAAAAATCACTGTTTCATCTCCAGACTCTCCAGTAGGTATGTAAATTTCTCTTATTTCCAGACACATGGATTTGTATCCAATATGGTCTTAGAGATAACCTTTTGAAGCATTTTGTTCTCCTAATTGAAAGTAAATTGGTTGTTTTCTAGGCTTGTTCTATAGCTGTGAAACTGGTGTGTGTTTTTTTTCCACACTTGCCTTTTATCAACAATTCTCTGATGTCAACCAACTATAAGCCAACTCAGTCCTTACACTACTTGGAGGTAGCATCAGGTCCTACAGGGTAAAGGGCAAAGTCCCCAACAACATTGCCCTAACTTCAGATGCCAGGTATGAGTGGGGCCTTCAGGCTCCTCCACTAGGCTGTCTACAAATTCCTGGCTTCCTAAAACTTCCTCAGCTTTGATTATTTGGTAGAACACACAACTCAGGAAAGTACTTTACTGACCCATGTCACTTAATGACCAGGAAGTGTTCTGAGAAATTCATCAGTATGTGATTTTATCACTGTGAGAACATCAAAGGGTACACTTACAGCTAGATGATATAACCCACTATGTATCTAGACTGTGTGGTATTCCCTTTGCTCCTGGGCTTCAAGCCTGCACACCGTGTTATTGTGTTGAAATCTGTAGGCATCTGTAACATAATGGTAAGTTATCTGTGTATCTAAACATACCAAAACATAGAAAAGGTACAGTGAAAATACGGTATTAAAGATCTAAAAAAAATGCTACCTCTGTACAGGGCACTTATCCTGAATGGAGCATGAGGGATTAGAAGTTATTCTGGGTAAGTCAACTGATTGAGAAAGCTGAGGGCATTACTCGCACTCTTGTAAATTTCATAAATACTGTACCCTTAGGCCTAACCTAAGTTTATTAAAAAATAATCGTGCTGTGACATTAAGACAGCGATGATGTCACTAGGCAATAGGAATTTGTAAGCTCTGTTATATCTCCACAGTCATATTTGTGGTTCACTGTTGATTGAAAAGGCATTTTGCAGTAGGTACCTGTATGATTACCATTTTATTATTACCATTTTATTACAAAGGATACAGGTGAGCATCCAGATGAAAAGGTGCACAGACCCAGGTCTAGAAAGCCCTCTGCATGTGGTGGCACCATCCTCCAGGTACATTGGAATGTTTACCAACCAGATAGCTTCCTCAGTTCCTGTAGTCCAGAGATTTTGTTGGATATCCCAGTTTGGTGGTGGCATGATTGATTAAATTACTGGCTGTAGGATGGAAGTCAGTTTCTAGCAACCCTCCCATCCTTAGAGGGGAAGTGGAATGTTCCAGCTCTCTCATCACTTGGTGGTTCTCTCTGGCAGCCAGCCTTCATCCTGAAACTATTCAGGACATTCCTGCCTAAAGTCACTTTATTAACAAGGAATTCCTGTCACTTAGAAAATTTCAAGGATATATATATTTTTTAATCTCTGTCCAGAACCAGGGACAAAAACCAGATGTCTAATTTTTACTATACATCAATTATCAACTAGAAAATTCCACTTGCCATTCTCCATGGATCCAGGGCTTGGTCTGTGTTCTCATTTTGGCTGCTAGTGTCTTTCAGTAGTAGTTTGGGAAATGGAGCCTGGGATATATTTCTGAGGTCTTACTTGGCTTTATTTTTACTTTTACATTTGATGGGTAGTTTGGCTATGAATAAGTTGAATAATTTTTCTCGAATTTTGTTCTTTTTTTTCTTTTAATGTTTGAATTCCCATAAGCTTGGTCTTACTGTCTGAATATTTCTGGTTGATGGCATTTAGGTATCTGGTTCCTTTTGAAACTTTTTATTTTTTTATTTTTATTTTTATTTTTTCAGTTTTTGACCAGGGCTGGGTTTGAACCCGCCACCTCTGGTTTATGGGGCTAGTGCCCTACTTTGAGCAACAGGCGCTGCCCCTTTTGAAAATTTTTTTTCCATCAGTGCTATAGTTCCTTTATGTCTCTTCAGATTTCTCCTTTACTTTCTTATTTTTCCTCTACTCCTTGTATTGTGGTTCCTCAAAATCCCTTTATTATCTGTTTATTTCAGTCTCTGTTTTCATAGTGGAATCTTTCTCACAGTGATAGGTATCTTTGATGGAAGCTCTGTGTGTGTGCATGTCTGTGTATCTGTTCCCAGTTTGGTGGTGGTGGTGGTAGGCTGTATTTCATTGTACTAAGATCTGGGTGTGAAGGTATTCTGGAGACCTTAGCTTGATTTGGCCTTTTCTTTTGGATGGATCATATTTCCCAGAGAATATTTTCCAGTATGATACATGGGCAATGTAAGCCTGGCAATCAGAGTTCTGGTTGGGGGGAGGATTTGGGGGTCAGACAGTTACTCCCATCGCTACTTTCAGTACACTACCACTGCTCTAGCTGTATCTGTGTTCTACAGAGTCCTTTGGTTTGCCTTCTGCAGGGAATAAAATTCTGATAACTGCCAGGGAAAGGGTGAGCAGCTTTACTCGTGCACATGAAAATATTTGAGCATTTAATTAATGCTTCTAAAGACTGTATTTCAGTCATGCTGTTTTAGCCCCATCTACACTTCTTCTGTCTCAGTTACCTGTTGTGTCTGATTCATAGGCTTTGCCTCTGTTTTCTCTGTGTTTAATTATATTTGCACTTTGCAGAATCTGCCAAGTCATCATCCATTGTCCATTTATTTTTCAGATCTCAAATGGTCAATACTGTCTCCTCTCATGTTTTTTTGTAAGTGTGGATTTATGTCTTAACATGTTTCTTTATCATTTTTATGAAGCTTGGGAGGAAGAGGAGGAAAAATTTGGTTCAAGCCAAATTTTTAATAGGTACCCCCTGAGTAGTGATTCTTAATCATAAACATGCAAAATAAACCCATGAAGAACTTCTCAAATATGAGTTGAGTACTTGAGGGACATAAGTGAAAATGGTAGAATAAGCACCTCTGAAAATTATTTCCCTCATAAAAGCAAAAAGAAAACTAACAAAATTTGCCAGAATCAACTTTTTTTACAGGTTTTGTAATAAAAGGCTTACAGTTATCTGGGGGAGAATTTATTTTTTAAGAAATGGGCTATGTCTCATTAAAAACAATAATCTCTGTGACATTTTAACCTGTGATATTTCCCTCCCTCATCTCAACTCCCTGGTAGCCTTGAAAACCAACAGTCTGTGATTATGGGGAAAGCTGTTAGCAGATTATAGTCACCCAAGTGGAGAAGACAGGCTTAGCAGTCCTTTGGAGTATCATTATCAGAGAATTGTCAGTATTTGATCTTTCTGGTGATTTAATAGACAACTCCACTTGCAAGATTATCTTTATTTGACCTAATTCAGAGCTTTCGTAATCCAGCAGGCCCTTTTCCTGTGTGTGTTAGTTGAAAATTTAAAAGTAATTACTTGACTTTGTGGCTGTTTTAGGCAGTTGGTATCAGTTGGAATAGACAATAAACCAATAGAAACTGATTACTGGGAAAGGCTTGGGAATTAGATATTCACAAGTTCTTTAGAGTCATATGTCAGGCTGGGCACATGCTCAGAAAATATCTGAGAAGACCTTAACTTCCCATCTCTGACTGACTTTGAGGCTGTGTATAGGAAGAAGCAAATGCCAAGCAGAGTTGTCAATTGCTTGGCTGTTGTTGAAATTATGCCCCAACACACACACAGCCCATTGGTAAACACTGAGATATTTATTCATTCCAGGCATTAGAGGATATCCCTGATACATTAACAACTGACAACTAAGCTAACAAAACAGAGACTTTATGATCACATACAGTGAATAATATAAATTATACAGAATTAGTGCAGAAAAATTACTGAAAAAACAAATGGCAGCAAGAACAACAAATTGAGGGGGGTATGCTTTCTAAAGTTATCATGTTATATTGTTTAAAATGTCCATTTTCCAACAAAAATACATAATACATTCAATGAGGGATAAGCATATGGCCCGTACACAGAGGACCCCCCCCCCCATCAATAGAACTACCCTAGGGAAACCCAGATGTCAGATTTACTAGACAAGGACTTTAATCCATCTTTTTAATGTATATTCAGTGAAGTAAAGGAAACCCTGTCTGTAAAGAACTAAAGGAAATTAAAAGAATGTCTTACCATGATAAGAATATTAATAAAGGTGTATAAATTCAAAAGAACCAAATATAAACTATCAAAAAATTCCAATATGAAAATGAAAAATTCACTACAGAATTTCAACAGCAGATTTGAGCAGGTAGAAGAAAGAGAAACAAGGACCTTGAAGATAGGTCAACTAATTTTATTCCATCTAAAGAACTGAAAAAAGAAAAAGTTAAAAAAATGAACTGCATGTCAGTGACCTGTGAGGTAACAAGATGCCAACACATGCAAAGTAGATGTCCTGAAAGGAGAGTGGAGAGGAATAGGAAGATAGAATACTTGAAGACGTGATGGTTGGAAACTTCCCAAATTGAACCAAAAACATCGACAGCATTCAAAAATCCTAATGAACTGAATAAATCAAAGAGATTCACAGTTAGGTACATCATGACCAAACTATGAAAAGACAGAGGATCTTGAAAGTAGTAGGATAGAACTGACTCATCAGGTGCAAAGCAGCCTCTGTCAGATGAACAGCTGATTTCTCAACAGAAACTATGGAGGACAGATGGCAGTGGGGTGACATTTTCAAAGTGCTAAAGGAAAAGACTTTCAACCAAGAATTTTATTATTGAATTTTATTTTTTTAAATAAAAATTTTATTTATTTTTATTATTCAGTTACTTTATTGCTTCAGGTTCATTGAGGGTAAAAAGAATTAGGTTACACTGATTGTATATTAGGTAAAGTCCCTCTTATAGTTGTGTCCTGCCCCCAAGTGGTGTGCCATACACTGTAACCCCATCCCTCTCTCTCCTCCCCTGTCCCTGCTCCCTTATTCCTTTGATCATCAGGAAAATGCAAATAAAAACTACCCTGAGATATCACCTAACTCCAGTGAGAATGGCCCACATCACAAAGTCTCAAAGCTGCAGATGCTGGTGTGGATGTGGAGAGAAGGGAACACTTTTACCATGCTGGTGGGACTGCAAACTAACACAACCTTTTTGGAAGTATGGAGAATTCTCAAAGAACTCAAATTAGACCTCCCATTTGATCCTGCAATCCTATTAGTAGGCATCTACCCAGAAGAAAAAAATCATTTTCTCATAAGGAGTTTGCACTAGACTATTTATTGCAGCTCAATTTACAATCACAAAAATGTGGAAACAACATAAACACCCACCAACCCAGGAATGGATTAGCAAGCTGTGGTGTGTGTATACCATGGAATACTATTTAGACACTAAAAAAGATGGAGACTTTGCATCTTTTAGTAACCCAGATAGCGTTGGAACACATTCTTCTTAGTAGAGTATCACAAGAATGGAGAAACAAGAATCCAGTGTACTCATTTCTAATATGAGGCCAGTAGATAATCTAATTAATATATTACTCTCAACCAAGAATTTTAAATTAGCAAAATTGTCCTGAAAAGCTGAAGGAGAAACTAGTACATTCTTTGATTTTAACAAAGCAGTGAGAATTCAATTGAATTCAACTGGAAAACCAGTTCCACATACTAAAGCAAGTCCTTTAGGTGAAATAAAAGGAAAGTAGATAGTAATTTGAATCCATAAAGAGAGAATGAGTACCAGTAAGCCACTACCTAGGTAGATATAGCAGACAGTATAGATATATTTTGGGTTCATAACTTTTTTTCTCTCCTCTGATTTGAGAAACAACTTCATGAAGCAATAATTATAAAAACACATTGATGTGCATACAGTGTATAAGGATGTAATTTTTATGACAGTAATAGCAGGGAGGAAATAGTTACAGAGTGGCAAAGATTTTTTACACTGTTAATTTAAGTTACCATCAATTCAAATAAGATCGTTACAAGTCAAGATGTTGATTATAATCCCCAGGACAAATAGTTAAGAAAAAGGAAGTGAGATGACAAAGAAATGGTGCACTAGACAATGCCTACATAAGAAATTAGAAGATGGTGAGAGAAGGATTGGGGAAGTGTGTAAGCAGTATAGGAAATAAATAGCAAAGTAGCAGGTGTAAATCCTACGTCAGATTACATGATATGTTAGATCAGCGGTTCTCAACCTGTGGGTTGTGACCCACAGGAACTATATTAAAGGGCTACAGCATTAGGAAGGTTGAGAACCACGAAAGATTAACAGAATGGCTAGAAACAATCAGATATTTATGTCTACAAGAGACACATTTTAGATTCAAAGTTGCAAATAGGTTGAAAATAGACAGATGTGAAACATAGCATGCAAATAGTAGCTCAGGTGAAGCCAGAGTGGCTATATCAATATCAGAGGAAACAGACTTTAAAGTTGATAGTACTTTCTTTAAAGGACATTAAATTAAAACCTTAATTAGTTAAGGAGATATTATAATGATACTTTTTTCATTTTTGAGACAGGGTCTCACTGTGTTGCCCAGGCTAGAATGCCCTGGAGTCAGCACAGCCAGCCTCCCAACTGGTCAGCTCAAGTGACCCTCTGCCTCAGACTCCCAGAGCACCAGGATTTCAGGCATGAGCCACTGCATCCGGCTCTGAAAATGTGATAACTGAAACATATGTCCCCATCACTGAGCCCCTCAGTACATGAAACACAAGGTGACAGAATTAAAAGCTACTCATAAAAAAATTCTGCAAAAATACTTTAAGTCTTTAGTATCTTCCTTTCAATAATAATAGAAAAATGAGAGAGACTTAGGACCAACAAGTGAATAGAACACATGCGTGCCTTTATCTCATATCTAATTAACACCTTTTTTGTAATACCTTTGTTCTCACATATAATGTAAACAACAAACACATAAAGCAATAATTAAAATCTGATCTACATTAGAATGAACAGTTAACAACCATTAGACTTAAGTTAGAATTAATAGACACATCTATAGGATACTCCCCAGGAACTGAAAATACGTCCCACAGAATGTGACATGAGACAGGTAATCATGTGTCTGCTAAGGGTCTGGTATCTGGACTACGTAATGGGAGACCTCTTACACTCAGCAACAAAAATGCAACTCAGTTTATAAAAGGGCAGAAGATTCATAGAACACCAAGACACTGAATTCTGTATTTCAAAAAGATGAATTTTATCATACATGAATTATATCTCAATTTTTAAGAGTATGAATGCCAAGTCCTAACCTTATTTCATCCTGAATTATTTATATTTAGTGTGAAAAAAGATCCAGGTATCACCTTTAAAGAAAGTTTCTTGAGTCAGTCCGATGTCCATACTGGGTTATTAAAAACACAGATTCTGGGGCAGCACCTGTGGCTCAAAGGACTAGGGTGCCATCCCCATATGCCAGAGGTGGCAGGTTCAAATCCAGCCCCGGCCCAAAACTGCAAAAAAAAAAAAAAAAAAAAAAAGCACAGATTCTGAAAATCAGTGAAATACCTGAAGTGGAAACAATATGTGACTACTTAATTTGAAAGTTCCATATGTGCTGTTTTTACAAGGATTTACCAATCATTTTTGGTTTCTCTACTCCCTTCCCCAGATTGCGAAGATATTTGGCAGTTCTCATTTACTTTTTAAAATCTAGATTGGTAAAGTATTTGTATTTTTTTTTTTTTACCTCAGAAATTTAAGGGGCATACAACTATTGTGTTACATGGAAGCTTTTCTTATACAATGCTTAAGTCAGGGCTGTTTGTGTGACCGTCCCCCAAGTAGTGTTCACTGTGCCTGGTAGGTAGGTTTTATCCCTCTCCACCTCTCCTCTTGCCCATTCTTGATTTCCAATGACTTTTACTTCTCTCTGTGCCTGTGTGTGCCCATCTATTAGTTCCAGATTATTAGAGAGTACATGTGGTATTTGTTTTTGCATTCCTGAGATACTTCACTTAGGATAATGGTCTCCAATTCCATCTAAATTGCTACAAAAGGCATTATTTCATTCCTTTTATGGCTGAACAGTACTGCTTGTATACACAGACCGCATTTTGTCAACCTACTCATGAATTGGTGGGCACTTGGGTTGATTGCACGTATTTGCAATTAGTGAATTTGGCTGCAATAAATATTTGAGTACAGGTGTCTTTTTTGATTAAATGACTTAATAGATGTCTATTTAGAAATATTATGAATTTTTAAAAGACCTTTATTGAAACTGTAATTAACATGCATGTTATGTATATAAATTAGTAAGTTTAGGCACACTTGCACACTTACGAAACCATCACCACAGTATAGATAATAAACATTTTCTTTTTTTCTTTTTTAGACAGAGTCTCATTATGTCACCCTTGGTAGAGTGCTGTGGTGTCATAGCTCACAGCAACCTCAAGCTCTTGGGCTTAAGCCATTCTCTTGCCTCACTCTCCCACTTAGCTGGGACTACAGGTGCCTGCAGCAATGCCTGGCTATTTTTTATTGTAGTTGCCATTGTTGTTTAACTGGCCTGGGCAAGATTAGAACCCTCCAGGACTGGTGTACGTGACTGGTGCCGTAACCACTGGCTGTGGGTGCTGAGCTGACAGTAAACATTTTCATAATTTGTGATAAGTTTCCCTTGCCCTTTTTCAAGTCCTCCCTTAACCCCCCCGATTCCTCCACCCACCAAGGAAATCTTATTTAACACTAGAAATTAGTTTGTTCATTTTCCAATTGGATTTTTTAAATGTTGAATTTTGAGAGTTCTTTATACATTTTAGAGATTGAGCCCTTTGTCCCATTTGTGGATTTTAAATATTTTCTCATCTGTAGAGTGGGTATTTCCCAACAAAACGTTTTTAATTTTCACCAAGTCCAAATTATTTTTTCCTTTATGGATCCTATTTTTGGTGTCATGTCCATGAACTTTTTTCTAAACTCAAAGTCCTGAAGATTTTCTCCTATGTTTTCTTCAAAAGATTTGTAGGTTTTCATCTTACTTTTAAATCTGTGATTCATTTTGAATTTATCTTTGCGGAAGATGTGAGGTTTAGGTTGCTGCAGCCCCATTTGTTGAAAAGATTGTCCTTTCCCCCTTGAATTTCTTTTGCACCTTTGTCAGAATCAGTTGGCTCCAAGCCAAACCTGGGTCTGGTTCTGTGCTCTTCATTCTGTTCTGCTGATTTATGTGTTAATCCTTCCTCCAATACCACAGTCTAGATTACTGTAAATCTTTAAATCTGGAAGAACAATTCTTTATGTCTCTTCTTTTTAAAAATTGTTAGCTGCTCTCATTCTTTTGTCTTTATAGGTTTTATAATAATCCTGGGTATGTTTATCCACAGATAGAATGACTTTGAAAGGAATTGCATTAAACCTGGATTTAATGCAATTTTAGAATTTGGAGAATGCTAACATACTGTTTCTGAACCATCTGGGTTTGTTTGCCTGCACACAACAAAAAGCCAAACACTTTCACCAGGGTTTTGTGGAGAGAAGTTTATTACAAGGCTGCCAAGCAAAGAGACAGGAGTCAAGGTCAAATGTGTCTCCTGAGCCGGGGTTTGTGGCCAGTTTTATAGTCAGAGGGTAACAGGCGTGACCTGACAGGGTCTGGAATTGTGATGATGCCAAGTGGTGAGGTCTGCTTGGCCCTGCCAGGGGCTGATCTGACTAGCGTCTGGATCCTGCCTGTGGTGTCACTTCTTTTTTTTTTTATTGAATGGTAACTATGTACATTAATGCACTTCTGGGGTACAGTGTGGGGTTTTCACATGCAACCTGAAATACCTCCGTCAAACTGGTCAACACAGCCTTCATGTCATTTTCT
>CAUYTI010035341.1:0-37532 GCA_963575145.1 Galago senegalensis | reverse complement strand
CGGCTGTCTCTCCATGCCCCCTAGGGCGAGACTCTCTACATTCTTGCATTTCTATAGGCAAGTGCAGAGGCTCAAGCCACAAAGGAATATTTCACAGAGACAATCTCCTGAAGGAGCACTTGAGGCGACTGCCATGTCTTGAGCAAAGGGAGCTTATCTCCTACAAAAGTGGAAGGTCAAACAACATTCAACACCCTTTATTTGTATGTTAGTCCAGGATTCTTTAAAATGGGAATCATGGGTGGCACCTGTGGCTCAAAGGAGTAAGGCGCCAGCCCCATATGCCAGAGGTGGTGGGTTGAAACCCAGCCCTGGCCAAAAGCTGCAAAATAAATAAATAAATAATAAAATAAAATAAAATGAGAATCATTAGCATGCCCAAAAAATGGATTTGAATTTATTTTAAATGCAAAATAGCTCAATCTCACAAGAATCATTTTCCATGCTATTTCCAGATTATATATCTTTGCTCTTTCTTAGTTGTATATCTCATTGGAACTGCCTGTACTGTGCAATTCATCTTGGTTTTATTTGGCATAAACATGTAATTTCTCGAACTGTGCTTTTAGTCACAATCTCTGATATGCACATTCCTCTGCATCTGTACCTAATGCTAAGAGTTAACTGATTATTAGTTAATTAGTTAATGATTTTTCCTTTGGGAGGGCAAGTTCATTTTTTGTAGATAGTCTGTTTATTATTACCACTTTATTTTGGATATTGGTTGGAATTCTGGACATCAAAAATCAAGTGAGTTAATAGCAGTAGCAACCAAAAACTTATTAAGTTGTGCTATGTATAAGGCACTATTACCACTTACTTACAATACAGAGAAATATATATACATGAGAGGGAGTTATAAACAGCAAAATATGAGTTAGTGAGGCATGTAAAAATATTACACAGAGATTAAGGAGTAAATTCGAACTTGCAGAAAGACAGTTCTAGAAAAACAGCAAAGAATGATGAGAGATCATGAAAGGTATATATTACAGTCAGAGGAAATGACAAGAGCAAAATTTGAGGCTGATACCTCAAACAGTTGCTAATGTAGGCTCCTTCATGTTGCTCTTGGTATTAATTACATGTGTATAATTAATTCCATAAAAGCTATAGTTAATTAACTATAAGCTAGTATTATTATTTCAGATAGTTCTTTTTAGGGGAGAATTATTTCTGACAAATTTCTGTTTACATGATTATCATGAATATATAAAAAGTACCCACTTATTTATTTTTGAATGTTTGTGTTTTCAATGCTTCCTCCTGGTAAGAGCAAGATAGGAGAGAAGGAGAGAAATAAGCTGTACCAGTTCACTTAAATCATTGCTAGTAGCTACCACTGGCCTCTCCTTTCTCTTCTCAAACAGTCCTAGTTCAAACACTTTGACCATTAGGAATATGTACCAAAGTACACACATATACACACACAACTTTCATACTACCTACTGGGACAAAATGTACAAAAACATATAAACAATATATCTGCAAGTTCAAAAGGAAGGAGTAAGACATTGAGATGGGGTAGCTATAAGTGTCTGTTTAAAGCTTTTCTTGCCACCTCTTAACCTCCTCTACATGTATTGTATTCTCACTTTCTTCTATCAATATCTAAAATGTTGTTTTTGACTTGTTAAGTCAAACACAGAAACAGACTAGGCACCAGCTAATGTTTTTTCCTAGCTCCTGTAGTTCTTTAAGGAAATATCCCCAAAACAAAAATGAGTTATGTAATCTCATTTTCATAATCAAAAGATTGTTACCTATTCCCTAATAAGTGTGATTGTAATCCCCTTTTCAAAAAGCATACTCCTTTTTGTTCATAAGGCAGTGTTCTAGTTATTAAGTACATTGAGCATTCAAAAAAAGGTCATACACAAGAGTACTGTATGTGCTGGGACAGAAACAGGTGTTCTGCTATAGGGTTCCATAATTTGAGAATGCCATCATTTAAATTTGATTGGTCTCTCTTTCATTCCTGATAACATGAGCCATTTCAGCTGTGCTATGACATTGCACTAAAAGGTCGTGTTTCCAACACCAGTGTGGAAAGTGAAGAATTGAGGAATTCAATTATACAGATAATCCAGACTCTGATTTTTCTGATTTTGTTTTCATTTTTACCCACCATTATCCAGGTAATTATTTCGTTGTGTTCTGACCTCAAAATATGATATTGACAGGGAAATAAAGATTAAATATATCCTTATGGTATAAATAACTCTGTTGCCCTCTTTTATTAAGTCAGGTTTAAAATGGAAAATGGATCTATGAGAGGGAGAAATACATGACATAAATACATGCCATTAAAATGGAATGCTATTATAGTTAGTATATTATACTGTTAGTACTTGATAAGAATAATGTTTGGGGAGGTTAATCTTCTTCTTCATTTATAGCCATCATGTTCTTACCAAAAAGAAGAGACACTGAACAGCCTCTGCCTGTATTCTCTAGTGATTATGTAGGTGATGGGAAATTTTACTAATGTCTTCTTCTTTTGTCTCAGGATCTTTATCTTGTTTGATTTAAGCCATAAAGAACTGTTGTTGAATGCTGACGAGGCATTGGGTAAAGCCTCCAGCAAGGTTTTCATTTTATTTATTTACTTATTTATTTATTTTTGTTTTGCAGCTTTTGGCCAGGACTGGGTTTGAACTCCCCACCTCTGGTATATGGGGCTGACACCCTACTCCTTTGAGCCAGAGGCGCCACCCTATTTTATTTTATTTTATTTTATTTTTTCATTTTGGCTAATTTATTTCAGAAAGTTAGATACTTGACTTACTTTTAATCGGGAGCCTCTAAGATCAGTTAAAACCATTTCCCATAGCTGTTAAACATGTGCCTGTGACTATCTGAGGAGGTGAATAGGTAAACATTCAAGTCATTGCTCTTGAGAATATATAACCTTGGCTCGGCGCCTGTGACTCAAGTGGCTAAGGCGCCAGCCACGTACACCCAAGGTGGCGGGTTTGAATCCAGCCTGGGCCCGCCAAACAATGATGGCTGCAACCAAAAAATAGCCAGGCGTTGTGGCGGGCGCCTGTGGTCCCAGCTACTTGGGAGGCTCAGGCAGGAGACTCTCTTGAGTCCAGGAGTTGGAGGTTGCTGTGAGCTGAAATGCCACAGCACTCGACCCCGGGGGATTTCTTTAGGCTCCTATCTAAAAAAAAAAAAAAAAAAAAAAAAAGAGAGAGAGAGAGAATATATAACCTGTTTTGATGGGGCTTGGAGAGAAGTGAATCAAATGACACAGAGTCTTAGCTGTATCTTTCTCCCTGCTTAGTGGAATGCCTCCATCCTTTGTGATGCAAATAGTAATTTATTTCTCCCCAATAGCAGTCAGCCACAGGATTTAGTTTCCTTCCAAAGTGGGGTAGCTGATTTAACCTACCGTTATGCTTTTCTACAAGATTCTTATTTACAACAGTTTCTTAATGAGTTATGTCAGAGTTGCTGCTGGTATGATCCTCTTGATATCAGGACCTGTGAAACAGAATGGTTAATGATGCACGCCTTGCTAGTTCCAGTGGAAAACGTTACAGATTGTCTATAGCACCATGGATTAGATGCTAAATTCTTAAAAAATGGAATAGTGCCACCTTTTGGTCATAAAATAGGAACACAGATTAGGACGGTTAAGATTCTGCAAGTTGGAGAGGTTATTTAAAACTATTTGTGATTCATTTGGTGGTCATACAATCTGCAAATAATAGCAACTGAATTATTTTTCCTCTCTTCATTCTTCCTTTTCTCCCTCCATTGTGGTAGCATCTATGATTTGACTCTGTGCCTCTGCATTTCACATAATAATAATACTTCAGGAGAGACTGAATTATGCTACATTGTGTTATGTTTTGCACAGGAATGAATTACACATGCATTACGCAGATAATATGAAGGATAACATGGTTACAATTGCACACATGGCAACTTTTTTGTGCAATGACAATTAATCAGGCGAAATATTTGGGAAGAATTTTGAAAGAAGGGAATTTAATTGAATATTTAGGATTGTAACTTAGACACTGATTTTAATAAAGAAAAATACTTTGGTCTGCTTTGTTCTTTCTCTACCAATAAAATGCCAATGAATTAATACTAGTTTAAATGGCCACATACTGAAATTAATTTTTAATGTATTTATTTTTTAATAGATGTTATTTTGTAGAGCAGTTTTAGGTTCATAGAAAAAATGAGAGGAAAGTATATATTTCCTATATACCTGCTACCCCACATATGCTTAGTCTCCTCCATCTTAAAAAACCAAAACCCTCCCCAGAGTGATATGTTTGTTACAATTAATGAAAATGCACTGACACATCATAAACACCTCAAATCCATAATTTGCCTTATGGTTTGCTCTTGGCATTGTACAATCTAAGGGTTTGGGAAAATGCATCAAGTGTATACCATTATACTACTTGTAATCAATTTTTAGAATAAAGAGGCAAATTATGAGAAAGAAAAGTGATATGAGGGATTTAATAAATAAAAGAAAATCTCAAGGTATATCCTGATAAATAGATCAAGAAATAATCAACACAATTTCCTATACCATGCAGGGGTCCTCAAAGTTCTTAAATAGGGGGCCAGTTCACTGTCCCTCAGACTGTTGGACTGCCAGACTGCAGGCCCTGGGACGAGTCAGCTGTTAAGCAGGAAAGGCAGTGGCAGCCAGATAAATGTCCTTGGTAGGCTGTGTGTGGCCTGTGGGCTGTAGTTTGAGGACACCTGAATAGGTTAGTTGAATGGTGTCCAGAATAGGCAAGATCTGAATTCTAGAATTCTAAAAGAAATATATTCACTGGGCAACTACTAGAAGAGCAAAACATAGGATATCCTTTTCAAAGTGATAGAGGATAAAGACTTTTTTTGAGAGTTGCCAAAATATTGGTCTTAATTGGTGTTATTCATGTTCTACCTGTACCTTAGCTCTTCTGTAGCACTGATATATATTCATTGCTGACCCTTGGGGTGGTTCCTAGAGCTTTTTCACACAGCTTCTATATTTTGGTGTTATCTTTTAGACAAAGATTGAAAATGGGCAGAATGTTTGCTCTCTTTCCCCCCTCAAACAATCAATACTATGTCATCCAGCATGTTTCCAATTTTGTCTTAGCTGCTAGAACACAAAGAAATTGTCAGTTCCTAACAGTAGTAAATAATATATCTTGGGTACCTAAGAAAATTTAGTTTTTCTAGATTTATTTGATGATCTCTATTCTGATTTTAGCTTTAATGATCATGAATTACATTACATTCTATTTTGATAGTCAGTCGCCTCTGACTACCATAAAAAATTACCATGAACTGGGTGGCTTAAAGAACTGAAATGTCTTTCTCATAGTTCTGGAGGCTAGGAAGTCTAAGATCAAGATGCTAGTGAAGTAGGCTTCATCTTGGTTTGGTTTATAGTGATATCTCATTGTGTGCTCACATGATCTTTTTCTTTGTGCATGTGGGGAGATACAGAGACACCTCCTTGGTGTATTTTCCTATAAAGACACTAATCTTATTATGAGTGTCCCACCATCATGACTTTGTCTAATCCTAACTACCTCTCAAAGTCACCATCACCCAATACCATCACATCAGGGGTTAGGGCTTCAACACATGAATTTTGGAGAGGAACAAACATTTTTTTTTCCATAATGGATATTTTCTTTATATCCTTTAGGAAATAAATAGAGTTCAACTATAAAACTCTAAATTAAATATCACACATGTAAAATACTGTGTTAGGCACCAGAATGAATAGAAATGAACTTGAAATAAGTGCTCTATTTTTGAAGAGTTTTTATTTATCATTAAAACAAAAACAAATACATTTCAGTCAATGATAGAACTCATATATGGCAGTGGCCCCATAAAATTATAATGGAGCAAAAAATTTCCTATTGCATAGTGATTTTGTAGCTGTTTTAACATTATAGTGTAATGCATTACTCATGTATTTGTAGTGCTTCTGCTATAAATAAACTTATTGGGTTGCCAGTCACATATTAGGTTATTAAGTATGAAATGTCTTATTTCCTTAAGTACTAAGTTTGACAGTTTATATCTCTGACATTTCACCTTGACATTTATTGTTGTTGCTGTTTTTAATTTTGCTATAAATCTATACCCTCATTCTTTTAAATGCACATTTTGGCTTGTGATAGTTTTTCTAGTATTTTTTAGACTAACTTTGTGAAACCATGGATAAATCAAAAATTAGTGTTATTTTTGCACATGAGTTCCATTGTGAAATCAATGTAGTGAAGATACCTCAAAATATCGACAAAGTATTTGGGCAAGATGTGGCTAGTGAATTCATAGTACTTTAATGGTTGAGAAGTTCTGTTCTCGTGATTTTAATTCTAAAAATGAGCCATTTGCATGCCTTGTGACTGATGTGGATAATTATGAGCTGAAAGCTATAAGGAAAGCGAATCCATCTCAACTTACATGTGACTAAGCAGCAAGATTTGAAGTTACTATTCCAACAACATTGGCCAATTTGAGACAAATCACCAAGGTAAAGAAGCTGAATAAATGGGTTGTGCATGTATTAAGCAAGCATCAACAGGGAAATTGCACTGAAGCTTGCCTTTCTTTGTTATCATGATATAAAGGTGAACTATTGTTACACCATATTATTATGTGTGATGAAAAATTAATTCTTTTTGGTAATCACAATTATCAAAATGGTTGGATAAAGATGAGTTACCGAAACACAGTCCCATAACTGAATATTCATCAAAAATCTAATGGTGTCTTGGACGTCTAATGCTGGTGCTATCCACTACAGCTTCTTGAAACCTAGTCAATTGATAACAATGGATGTCTATAGCAACCAGTTCAATGACATGATGAGGATGGTTGTGCTTAAGCAGCTGAGATTGATTGTTTAATAGAGACAGGCCAATCTTCTTGTAGGACAAAATGCTTGATCACATGTCACACAAACAGCACTGCTTAAACTACAGAAGCTGAAACAGGAAACTGTCATCCACCGTGTTCAACAGTCTGTACCAACTGACTACCACTTCTTCCAGGCACTGGATCATGTCTTGAAAGAAAAATATTCAATTCTCAACAAGCTGTGTAAAATACCTTTCATGATTTCATTGCCATTTGCTCTCAAGGCTTCTTCACTGGTGGCATACACAAGCTATTATTAAGATGGCAAAACTGTGTTGTTAGTTTAGGTGAATATTTTTTATTTTTCATTAAATCATAGCTGTGTACATTAATGCAGTTATGGGGTACAATTTTCTGGTTTTATATACAATTCAAAATATTTTCATCAAACAGATTAACATAGGCCTCATGGCACTTTGTAGTTATTGTGTTAAGACACTTATAGTCTACAATTAGTAAGTATCACATGTACCATTGTAAGAGGCACTGTAGGTGTGGTCCCACCAATTACCCTCCCTCCACCCATCCTCTCCCCTTCCCTCCCCCCTTTCCCCTTCCCTATATTCTTGGGCTATAATTGGGTTATGGCTTTCATATGAAAGCTATAAATTAGTTCATAGTAGGGCTTAGTACATTGGATACTTGTTCTTCCATCCCTAAGATACTTTGCTAAGAATATGTTGCAGCTCCATCCATGTAAACATGAAATAGATAAAGTCTCCATCTTTCTTTAAGGCTGCATAATATTCCATAGTGTCAATATACCAAAATTTATTGATCCATTCATGGATCAATGGGCACTTGGGCTTCTTCTAATACTTAGCAATTATGAATTGTGCTGCAATAAACATTCTGGTACAAAAATCTTTGTTATAATTTGACTTTTGGTCTTCTGGATATATACCTATCAAATATAGTATTTGTATATACTATTTGGATCAAATATACTAGTAGGATCCAATGGCAGGTCTATTTTTAGTTCCCTAAGTGTTCTCCAAACATCTTTCCAAAGGAACATATTAGTCTGCATTCCCACCAGCAATGGAGAAGTGTTCCCTTTTCTCCACATCCATGTAAACATCTCTGGTTTAGGGATTTGGGGCTATGGGCTAATCTTACTGGAGTTAGATGATATCTCAAAGTAGTTTTGATTTCCATTTCTCTGATGATTAAGGATGATGAGCATTTTTCATGTGTCCATAGGCCGTGCATCTGTCTTTTTCAGAGAAGTTTCTCTTGAAGTCCCTTGCCTATACTGAGACGGGATCACTTGTTCTTTTCTTGCTAATATTTGAGTTCTCTGTGGATTCTGGTTATGAAACTTTTGTCAGAGACAAAACCTGCAAATATCTTCTCCCATTCTGAGGGCTATCTGTTTGCTTTATTTATTGTGTTCTTGGTTGTGAGGAAGCTTTTTAGTTTGATCAGTTCCCAGTAGTGTATTTTTGATGCTGCTTCAATTGCCTGGAGGGTCCTCCTCATGAAATATTCGCTCAGGCTGATTTTTTCAAGTTTTTTCCCTGCACTTTCTTCTAGTATTTTCATAGTTTCATGTCTTAAATTTAAATCTTTAATCCAGTGAGAGTCTATCTCAGTTAATGGTGAAAGGTGTGGGTCCAGTTTCAGTCTTCTACAGGTCGCCAGCCAGTTTGGGCAGCACCATTTGTTAAATAAGGTATCTTTTCCCCACTGAAAGTTTTTAATTGATTTGTCAAAGATCAAATAACAGTAAGTAGCTGGGCTTATCTCTTGGTTCTCTATTCTGTTCCATACATCTCCCTCTCTGTTTTTGTGCCAATACCATGCTGTTTTGATCACTATTGATTTATAATATAGTCTGAGGTCTGGAAGCATGGTTCCTCCTGCTTTGCTTTTATTTCTGAGTAATGTCTTGGCTATTTGAGGTTTTTTCTGATTCCATATAAAATGAAATATTATTTTATGAGCTCTTCAAAGTGTGACAGTGGAGCTTTATTTGGTATTGCATAAAAATTTTATATTGCTTTAAGTAGTATGGACATTTTAACAATGTTGATTCTTCCCAGCCATGAGCATGGTATGTTTTTCCGTTTGTTAAAATTTTCAGCTATTTCTTTTCTTAGAGTTTCATAGTTCTCTTTATAGAGATTTTTCAAATCCTTTGTTAGGTAAACTCCCAAATATTTCATATTCTTTGGTACTACTGTGAATGGAATAGAATCCTTGACTGTTTTTTCAGGTTGACTATTGTTGGTATATATAAAGGCTACAGATTTATGAGTGTTGATTTTGTAACCTGAGACACTGCTATATTCCTTGATCACTTCTAAGAGTTTTGTACTAGAAGCCCTGATGTTTTCCAGATATACTATCATATCATCTTAAGAGTGAAAATTTGATCTCTTTTGACCCTATATAGACACACTTGATCACCTTTTCTTTCCTAATTTCAGTGGATAAGACTTCCATTACACTGTTACAAAACAGTTGGGACAATGGGCAACCTTGCTTGTTTCCTGATCAGAGTGGAAATGATTTCAGTTTAACTCCATTCAATACAATATTGGCTGTAGGTTTGCTGTAGATGCCTCTATCAGTTTAAGAAATTTCCCTTCTATACCAATTTTCTTATGTGTTCTGATCATGAATGGATGTTGGATATTATCAAAAGTTTTTTCTGCATCAAATGAGAGAATCATATGGTCTTTGTTTTTTCATTTGTTTATGTGCTAAATTATATTTATAGATTTACGTATATTGAACCAGCCTTGAGACCCTGGGATAAAACTCACTTGGTCATGGTGTATAATTTGTTTGCTGTGTTGCTGGATTCTGTTTGTTAGGGTCTTTTTTTTTCTTTTATTAAATTATAGATGTGTATATTAATGCAATCATGGGGTACAGTGTGGTGTTTTCATATATATTTGAAATATTTTCATCAAACTGTTTAACTTAGCCTTCATGTCATTTTCTTAGTTATTGTGTTAAAACTTTTATATTCTACTTTTAGATAAATTCACTTATACCCTTGTGAGATAAACCACAGAGGTGATCCCTTCAATCACCCTCCCTCCCCTCATCTACCACCCTCCGCTTCCTTCCCCTCCCCTCCCCCCTACCCATATTCTTAGGCTATAATTAGGTTATAGATTTCATATGAAAGCTATAAATTAGTTTCATAGTAAGTCTGAGTACTTTGGATACTTTTTCTTCCATTCTTGAGATACTTTGCTAAGAAGAACATTTTCCAGCTCCATCCATGTAAACATAAAGGAGGTAAAGTCTCCATCTTTTTATGGCTGCATAGTATTCCATGACATACATATACCACACTTTATTGATCCATTCTTGGATTGATGGGCACTTGGGCTTCTTCCATGACCTAGCAATTGTGAATTGGTCTGCAATGAACATACTGATACAAATATAATTATTGTAGTGTGATTTTTTTGTCTTCTGGATATATATCTAATAAAGGAATTGCAGGATCAAATAGTAGGTCTATTTTTAGTTCTCTAAGTGTTCTCCAGATGTTTTTCCAAAAAGAACGTATTAGTTTGCATTCCCACCAGCAGTGTAGAAGTGGACCCTTTTCTTCACATCCATGCCAGCATCTCTGGTTTTGAGATTTTGTGATATGGGCTAATCTTACTGGAGTTAGGTGATTTCTTTAAGTAGTTTTGATTTGCATTTCCCTGATGATTAAGGATGGTGAGCATTTTTTCATATATCTGTAGGCCATGCACCTATCTTCTTTAGAGAAATTTCTTTTCAAATCCCTTGCCCAGGCTGAGATGGGATCACATTATATTTTCTTACTAATACATTTAAGTTCTCTATGGATTCTGGTTATTAAACCTTTGTCAGAGACATAACCAGTAAATATCTTCTCCCATTCTGAGGGCTGTCTGCTTGCTTTACTTACTGTTTTATTGACTGTGTAGAAGCTCTTTAGTTTTATCAGCTCCCAGTAGTGTATTTTTGATGTTGCTTCAATTGCCCAGGGGTGTACTCCTCATAAAATATTCACCCAGGTGGATTTCTTCAAGTGTTTTCCCTACAATTTCTTCTAATATTTTTATGGTTTCATGTCTTAAGTTTAAATCTTTAATCCAGTGAGAGTCTAAATTAGTTAATGGCGAAAGGTGTGGGTCCAGTTTCAGTCTTCTACAGATTGCCAGATAGTTTTCCCAGCACTGTTTGTTAAATAGGGAATCTTTTCCCCACTCAATGTTTTTAATTGGCTTATCAAAGATCAGGTACTGGTAAGTAGTTGGATTCATCTGTTGGCTCTCTATTCTGTTCCATACATCTACCTCTCTATTTTTGTGTCAGTACCATGCTGTTTTGATCACTATGGATTATAGTATAATCAGAGGTCTGGTAGCGTGATTCCTCCTGTTTGTTTTTATTCCTGAGTAATGTCTTGGCTATTCGGTTTTTTTCTGATTCCATATGAAATAAAGTATTCTTTTTTCAAGATCTTTAAAATATGACAGTGGAGCTTTAATGGGGATTACATTAAAATTATATATTGCTTTGGGTAGTATGGACATTTTAACAATGTTGATTCTTCCCAGCCATGAGCATGGTATATTTTTCCGTTTGTTAAAATTTTCAGCTATTTCTTTCCTTAGAGTTTCATAGTTCTCTTTATAGAGATCTTTCACATCTTTTGTTAGGTAAACTCTCAAATATTTCATCTTCTTTGGCACTACTGTGAATGGAATAGAGTCCTTGACTGTTTTTAGAGCTTGGCTGCTTTTGGTATATATAAAGGCTACAGATTTATGAGTGTTGATTTTGTAACCTGAGACGCTGCTGTATTCCTTGATCACTTCTAAGAGTTTTGTATTTGAACCCTTGGTGTTTTCCAGATATACAATCATATCATCTACAAAGAGTGAAAGTTTAGTCTCTTCTGACCCAATATAGATACCCTTGATTTCCTTTTCTTCCCTAATTGTGATCGCTAAAACTTCCGTTATGATGTTAAAGAGTAATGGAGACAATGGGCAACTTTGCCTCATTCCTGATATGAGTGGAAATGATTTCAGTTAACTCCATTCAATACAATATTTACTGTGGGCTTGCTGTAGATGGTCTCTATCAGTTTAAAAAATGTCTCTTCTAATCCAATTTTCTTAAGTATTCTGATCATGAAGCGATGCTGTTTATTATAAAAAGCTTTTTCTGAACCAACTGAGAGAATCATATGGTTTTTGTTTTTTAATTTGTTTATGAGATGAATTATATTTATAGATTTACATATGTTAAACCATCCTTGAGATCCTGGGATAAAACCCATTTGGTCATGGTGTGTGATTTGTTTGATGTGTTGCTCAATTCTGTTTGTAAGGATCTTGTTGAATATTTTTGCATCAATATTCATTAGTGATATTGGTCTATAATTTTCTTTTCTTGTTGGGTCTTTACCTGGTTTGGGGATCAAGGTGATGTTTGCTTTATAAAATACGTTGGGTAATATTCTGTCTTTTTCTATATTTTGGAACAGGTTGAGTAATATAGGTACTAGTTCCTCTTTGAAGTTTTGGTAGAATTCTGACATGAAGCCATCTGGTCCTGGGCTTTTCTTTTTAGGGAGATTTTGTATAGTTGATGCTACTTCAGAACTTAATATAGGCCTGTTCAACATTTCCACTTCATTCTGGCTAATTTTGGGGAGGTGGCGTGCTTCCAAATATTGGTCGATCTCCTTCACATTTTCATATTTCTGAGAATAAAGTTTCTTGTAATATTCATTAAAATTTTTTTGAATTTCTAACGGGTGTGTTTTTATTATGTCTTTACCATTTCTTATTTATGAGATTAGAGATTGTATTTTTTTTTCTTGGTTAGGTTGGCCAAAGGTTTATCTATTTTATTAACCTTTTCAAAAAACCAACTTTTTGATTTGTTGATCTATTCTATAATCCTTTTGTTTTCAATTTCATTTAATTCTTCTCTAATTTTGGTTATTTGTTTTCTTCTGCTGGGTTTGGGATTGGAATGTTCTTCCTTTTCCACTTGCTTAAGATGTCCCATTAAGTTTTTAACTTCCTCTCTTTCTGTTCTCCTGAGTAAGGCTTGCAATGCTATAAATTTCCCTCTTAGAACTGCCTTTGCATTATCCCAGAGGTTCTGGTAACTTGTATCTTCCTTATTGTATTGTTCTAAAAATTTGGTAATTTCCTTCTTGATCTCATCTCTGAACCATCTATCATTCAGCATAAGGTTATTTAGCTTCCATGTTTTTGTAGGAGTCTGCAGATTCCTAGTATTACTGAGTTCAACTTTTATTCCCTGATGGTCTGAGAAGATGCATGGAATAATTTCTATTCTTTTGAATTTACTGAGGTTAGACTTAAACCTAAGTTGTGACCAATTTTGGAGTATGTTCCCTGGACTTATGAGAAAAATGTGTATGCATTTTTGTTAGGATAAAATGTTCTGTAGATGTCTGTTAGACCCAAAACTTGAATAGGTAATTTTTAATCTAAAAATTCTTTGCTAAGCTTTTTATTGAAGGATATGTCCAACACTGCCAATGGAGTATTAAAATCTCCATCTATGATGGAGCTGGGAGAGATCAAGTTGCTCATGCCTGTTAGAGTATCTCTTGCAACTCCAGGTGCATTCTGGTTGGGTGCATACATATTGATAATTGACATCTCATCATATTGAGTATTACCCTTAGCAAACATAAAATGGCCATCCTCATCCTTCCTTACTTTTGTTGTTTAAATCCTATTGTATCTGCAAATAAAATTGCAACACCTGCTTTTTTCTGCTTTCCATTTGCCTGGAATATACATGACCATCCCTTCACCTTGAGTCTATATTTATCTTTTAAAGTAAGATGTGATTCTGGAATACAGCAAATGTCTGCTCTGAGTTTCTCTATACAATCAGCCAATCTGTGCCTCTTTAGAGGTTGTTTTCAGCCATTCACATTGATTTAAATTATTGATAAACCTGGTAAAATTTTGGGTATCGAGTTTCTTGAAGGTCCAGTGGACATTTCTAATCCTTTCACCACTGTGGAAGTTGGAATTTGATCAAAAGTTTCTGAGTGAGTTTACTTTTGTGGTGATGGATTGCACTGGTCATTTTGGAGGATAGGTTTGAGAATTTCCTGGAGATCTGGGTTAGTTATGGCAAATTTCTTCAGCATGTGAATGTCATTAAAGTATTTAATTTCTCCATAATCGATGAAACTCAGTTTATCTGGATACAGAATCCTGGGTTGAAAGTTGGTTTTTTTTTTTTTTTAGTAGATTTAAAGTCAATTACCACCTTCTTCTAGCCTAAAGTTTTCAGTAGAGAGATCTGCATTCATTCTAATACTCTTCCCCTTGTAGGTTATGGTTTTCTTACATCTAACTGTTTTCAGAATTTTCCCTTTCATATTAACTTTAGTCCATTTAATTATTATGTGCCTGGGGGATGTCTTGTTTGGGTTGAGTTGTGCTGTCGTTCTGAAACTGTCCATTATCTGATTTTGAGAATCTCTCAGCATGTCTGGAAAGTTCTCTTTCATAATTTCATGTGTTTTGTGAAGCAATTTGTTGCCTTCAGGAATTCCTATAAGGCAAATATTAGTTTTCTTTGAATTATCCCAGAGCTCTCTGAGAGAATGATTCGTTTTTCCTCTCCACTTCTCTTTATTTTTGAGCACTTGGGCATGTTAAAATGCTTTGTCTTCAATGTCACAGATCCTTTCTTCTACCTGTCCCCCCTCTGTTATCAAGGGATTCTACCAAATTTTTCAGATCTTCAAGGGCTTCAAATTCTTGCCTCAAAGTGTCAAAATCTTGCTCATTTTATCTTTGAAATCATCGAATTCTTGAGACATCTTTTGAATAATTTCTTGAAATTCTAATTGCCTCTTTTCCTACATTCTATTTATCTTGTTTGCTATCCAGACTCTGAACTCGATTTCTGACATCTCAGCCATTTGCTTATGAATGGGATCTTGTGGTGTATCTACCATATTGTTCCTTAGGGGAGTTCATCTACTCTGATAATTCATGTTGCCAGAGTTCTTCTGAAGTTTCCACCCCACGTTTATTTTTCACTTTTCACCGTTTGCTAGGTGGGCAGAGAAGGTTAAATTGGATTGGGAGCTCTTAGGGTTGTGGTTAACCAGCCCTTTGTCAAAGATCTGGGACTGATGACTGTAGTTTTTTCCCTACAGCTTTACAAAAGACACATATAATATTACAATCTAAGGCTGAGGAAACCTGCTTGATGTGGTGGGGTTAGGTGGCTCTGTCTTGTGTTCAGCTGGTTTTTGTCTGATCCTAGTGGATCAGTGACTCTGGTAGAGTCTTAGCTGTGGGAAGACAGAAAAAATTAAGACAGCCCACCTCCTGTGGATATCTATTTGAGGAGGGAAATCAACCCTTCCCATTTCTACACAACCAAGGTATCAACTGAGGGTGGCATTGGGAAATTGGCCCAGGTTAAGAGTTCCAGACCAATAGACCCAGTCTGTATGAACTCTCAAGTGGGAGAGTTAAAAAGTCTCCAGCAACAAGAAGGCAGAGGTCTACTAGCTCCTCAAATTTGGCTCGCTCTGATGCTCTGTGCAGTCAAAAAAGCTTTCCCAGTAACAGGGTTGGGACAGGGGTCTGAGTCTTTTTCTTCACTCTGTTCCTCTTCCACACCCAGTTGCTGGTGGCCCAGCAGAGCTGAAGTCATGCTCTCTCCAGTGAGCTGGTATACTGGGAGTTTGTGCCTGTCAGAGTCAATGGAAAGTCAATGCCCCCACAGCTCAGCCACTACCCTCTGCTTCCAGCTGTTTGGGGGAGCTGAGGCCTGCCTACCTCAGGTATTCAGTAGGCAGTGGCTAGTGTTCCACTTGGTCTCAGTCTAATACTGAAGGTAGCAGGTCAGTGAATACGTTTCTGCCACAGCCAATGAGCCTTTGCCCCCACCACACTGCAGCACTGATATCCCTGTAGAGTGAGTTCTGGTTGCCTCTGGGACACTGTGGAGTTGGGGACGTGTCTATTCAAAATTATACCCCGGTGGGATCACTCTATTTTGTTTGTATCTTTGTGGCAAATGACCCTGTGTAGCTCCCAAGGTGACTGCTGCTGGCAGGGAGTTCTGACTGTAGAAACAACTCCAGGAGTGCAGGTACAGAAATCCAGTAGCAGGGCTGAGGAGGCTGCAGCAATTCTGGTAGTCCCTGGTGCCCTGGCGTCTTCAGCAAGAAGAGCTCTCTGCTCAGGAGTCTGGTCCAGTGGGGGCTGGGACATGGCAGAGAGGAGAGTGCTGAGCTCAGGAGTCTGCTCGGCCGGGGGGGGGGGCATGGCACAGAGGCTGGGAGGGTGTGTGGAGGTGGGGAGCGATGACTGGCAAGTGCCAGTGGTTCTGGTTTTCTCAGGCTGTCTGGCCGTGTTGGGAGGGGTAAACATGGGAGCACAACCTGGGTATTACTGGCTCTGGCAGGCACAGGTGGGCTGACCCATCCTGGGGAGTGCAGCCTAAGGCGGCCTGTCTCTGGCAGTTACTGGAAGCTGGCCAGGTGCTGGGAGCTCAGCCTGGAAAGCACTGGTTCTGGCAGTCACAGACAGGCCAGCTGGGAGTGCTACTGGGGCACACCGGCTCTGGTGATCCCAGGTAGGCCAGTCGCAGGGAGTGCAACCTAGGGAACTTCTGTTCTGGCGGACCCAGGTGGGCTGGTCGTGGGGAGTGCAACCTCGGGCATGCTGTCTCTGGTGGTTACTAGTGGACCAGCCAGGCAAGGGAGTTTAGCCCAGGATGCTCCAGCTTTGATGGTCACAGGTGGGCTGGATGGTGGGGGGGAGGGGTGGCTTTGGTAGTCACAGGCAGGCCAGCCAGTCACAAGGCCAGGCAAGATAGGGAGCCGGGAATGGGGAGCACAGCCAGGGTAGCGCTGGCTCCAGCAGTCACAGGAGGGCAGGTAGCAGGGCTCTTGGTCCGGCAGGGGTGGGGGACTATGCTCTTGAGCCTCCTCTCACAGTCTATGCAGACAAGGGGGGACTGGGAGTTCAGAATGGCAGTGAGAAGGTTCATTAAAATTTTCTGCCTGGGAGAGAATGTTCGGAGTCTCTCAGGATTCCTCTAAGGAAATAGACCCCACTTCCTATAGCTCTTACACATGGTGTGAGACAATAGGTCCCCAATTCATGGCTCACCTGTAGAAAACCTGTTGAAATTGCTTTTCTTGGAATTGCAGCCTGCCTCAGCAGGGGTGACCTGCAGATATCACTCTTCTCTCTCAGCTTGGCTCCCAGTCTTCAGCTTAATTGGGTATTTTCTGGACTTTATCCTTCCTTCCGGATGGGAGCGTCTGTCAGAGGCTGAATCCATTCCACCATCTTGCCCCTCACCTCCTGTTTATTATGATCTTTGGAATATTTTGGGATCAATATTCATTCATGATGTTCGTCTATAATTTTCATTTCTTGTTGAGTCTTTTCCTGATTTGGGGATCAAAGTGATATTTGTTTCATAGAATGCGTTGGGGAGTACTTCGTCTTTCACTATATAGTGGAAAAGGATAAGTAACATAAGTACTAGTTCCTCTTTAAAGGCTTGGTAGAATTCTGTTGTGAAGCCATCTGGTCAGGGGCTATTCTTTTTAGGGATATTTTGTATAGTTGATGCTATTTCAGAACTTGATATAGGCCTGTTCAACATTTTTACTTCCTTTGGGCTAAGTCTTGGAAGGTGCCATGCTTCCAAGTATTGGTCAATTTCCTTCAGATTTTCATATTGCTGAGAATAAAGTTTCTTGTAATATTCATTAAGAATTTTTTGAATTTCTGAGGGGTCTGTTGTTATTTCATTTTTACCATTTCTGATTGATGAAACTAGACATTTTACTCTTTTTTTCTTGGTTAGGTTTTCTGGCAAAAGGTTTATCTATTTTATTGACCTTTTAAAAAAACCAACTTTTTGATTTATTGATCTGTTGTATAATCGTTTTGTTTTCAATTTCATTTAATTCTGCTCTAATTTTGGTTATTTATTTTCTTTTGCTGGGTTTGGGATTGGAATGTTCTTCCTTTTCCAGTTGCTTGAGCTGTTCCATTAAGGTGTGAACTTCTTCTCTTTCCGTTCTTTTGAGGAAGGCTTGCAGTGCTATAAATTTCCCTCTTAGAACTGCCTTTGAGGTATCCCAGAGATTCTAATAATTAATGTCTTCATTGTTGTTTTATTCCAAAAATGTGGTAATTTCCTTCTTGATCATGACTCTGACCCAGCTATCATTTAGCATAAGGTTATTCAACTTCCATGTTTTTGTGTGAGTCTGCAGATTTCTGTTGTTACTGAGTTCAAATTTATTCCATGATGGTCCAAGAAGATGAAAGGAATAATATCTATTCTTTTAAATTTTCTGAGGTTAGACTTGTGACCTAAAATGTGATTGATTTTGGAGTATGTTCTGTGGGCTGATGAGAAGATTGTATATTCAGTTTTGTTAGGATGAAATGTTCTGTAGATGTGTATTAAATCTGAATGTTGAAGGGTTAAGTTTAAATCTAAAATTTCTTTCCTTAACTTCTTGTTGGAGGATCTATCCAACAATGCCAAAGGAGTATTGAAATCTCTAACTATTATGGAACTGGAGGAAATCAAGTTGCTCATGTCTGTTAGTCTCTCTTATAAATTGAGGTGCATTCTGTTTGGGTGCATAAATGTTAATAATGGAAATCTCATCATATTGAGTGTTACCCTTAACAAATATGAAATGACTGCCCTTTTCCTTACATACTTTTGTTGGTTTAAAGCCTATTGAATCTGCAAATAAAATTGTAACACCTGCTGTTTTCTGCTTTCCATTTTCCATTATTAACATTTATTTAATTAAGTCTATATTTATCTTTTAATGTAAGTGAGTTTCTTGTATGCAGCATATGTCTGGGCTTTTTTTTTTTTAATATCCAGTCAGCCAACCTGTGCCTCTGTAGGGGACAATTTAAGCTTTCACATTAATTCAGAATATTGACTAGCCTGGTAGAATTTTGGGTATAGAGTTTTTTTAAAGTCCAGTGGCCATTTTTAATCCTTTTGCCACTGTGGAATTTAGATTTGAACAAAAGCTCACATTGCACTGTCATTTCCAGCCTCTGCCTGACCGCCTTTGTCTCAACTATAATTCCCTGAAGGATGGGTGCATCTTAGGCTTAGTAAAGCAGTCCTCTGGCTCAGCCCCTCCCTGGGAGTCTGCCAGCTTTGTGCATGAGTATTCTAGTCCCAACGCTCCACCCAGGCCAGTACCACCTCACACATACCTTTTACTCATGGGGCCTACGTTTCCATCCCAGATCTATTCCACCAGTGGCTGCCACCAGAGAAGACACCTGGCTTCCTCTGGTTGCCCAGAGAGACAGAGAATGTCCGTCTGGAATATTTCCAGGGGTATGAGCCTTATTGTTTCTGCCACTGTGGCTGTTGCTCAGTGCCTCCGGGCACTGTCGCTTCTGTATGGTTCCCTCTGAGTTGACCATCTTCTTCTTTCTCCTGTGCCGCAAAATCAGCACAGACTAGCAACAGTCCTTGCCCTGTCCACACCACTCAAGAAAATGCCCAATAATCTGGACTCCATGAGGGACAGGCCTCCAGACCCTGGGGTGAGAGTGGAGAGGACTGCTGGGAATTCAGAATTGTAGGTAGAAAATATATACAGTTTTATACAATTTTATGCCTGGCTGGAGAGTGCCATGGCACCCTAGTAGGGGAAGGAGGTCCGGTTTTTAGAGGGTCTCTCCCATGGGATTAAATGAGGGGATGTTTGAACTCTGTTTATTTGTTTGTAGAAAGAATACGGTGAACCGTTCTCATGGGGGAGGGGACTTCTGTCCACTTGGTGATGGATTTTGTACCTTTTGTTTGTATTCTTAGGGTTGCAGCTCACCTCAGCAGGGTTGATGTGCACTCTTCAACTTTCTGTCTTGGCTCAGCTCCAAACCCTGGGCTTACTTGCTAAACTTCTGTCATTTAACTTCTCTTCTGGATGGGAGCCTCTGTGGAAAGCTGGATCCAGTCAGCCATCTTGCCTCTGCCCCCTACCTGCATATTTTTATTAATTCTACTGATTCTTGTTTGAGAGATAATAAACTAAACTTATGATTTGAAATCAGACATTTCAGTCATTTCATTTTAATGACCTAGTGAAAGTATCACACATATGATTATGTATAGTGCATAATATTTCATAATGGTAATAAACAGCCATATTACTGGCTTTTGTATGTATTTATTATGCTATACTTTTTTATTATTTTAGAGTGTATACCTACTTGTTTAAAACAAAAGTTAACTAATTTTAAAACAGCCTCAGCCATATCCTTCAGGAAGTATCCCAGAAGAAGGCATTGTTATCATAGGAAATGACAGCTCCATACCTTCCAGCATGACAAGATGTGGAAGAGGAAGACAGTGATACTGATGATCTTGACCCTGTTTAAATTAGGCTAATTTATGTGTTTGTGTCTTAATTTCTAACAAAAGAAAGTTTGAAAAGTAAAAAAAGTTTAAAAAATTAAAGATAGAAAAAATAAAGATATAAAGGCAGAAAATATTTTTTGTACAGCTGTATAATGTGTTTTAAGCTGAGTGTAATTACCAAAGAGTCAAACAGTTAAAATAATTTAAGGGTTATGAAGTAAAAATGTTATAGTAAGCCAAGGTTAATTTATTATTGAAGAAAAGTTTAATTAAATTTTATGTCCCCTAAGCATACAGTGTTTATAAAGTCTGCAGTATTATACAGTATTTTCTAGGCCTGAACATCTGCTCATCAGTCATTGACTTATTTAGACCAATTTTCAGTCCTAAGAGCTCCATTCATAAGTGCCCCATATAGGTATACCATTTTTTTACATCATATTTTTACTGTACCTTTTCTATGTTTAGATATATTTAGATATACAAACACTTACTATTATACTACAGTTGCCTATGTTCTTCAGTACAGTAACATGCTGTACAGGGCTTTAGTCTAGGAGATGTAGGCTATACCATACAGCCTAGGTGTGGAGTAGGTTATACCATCAAAGTTTGTCTACGTACGTACACTCTTATATTCACACAATGAGAAAATAGCCCAAGGATGCATTTCTCAGAATTTGTTCCTTATGTTAAGTGAATCATGAATGTAAATAGATTACATTTTATTTTATGGATGAAATTTACTTTCTAAAATTAATATGTGTAAGTCATATAAGATATCTATAGTATTAAGGCAAACAAAACATATTTCAGACAAAATTTTCATCCTCTATATGCATAAAATATGCTCAATTTAATATGTTTAGATATAGAAAATGTTATCTTTTCTACCTTGATTGAAAATACAAACTATTTCCATTCATTATCTTAATGCAATTGTAGCATATTTTTATATTTGATAAACTTCATGCATAGACATAATATATTTGTATGACATATCAAAGAGTATTAATTTTTAGTTTGTGGAAATAAAACAAATGATAGAAATTAGGAAAATTAAAAATACACTTCTCTTCAAGTCAACATATTAGATATAGTATTGTACTTAAGGAAACTATCAGGGTTTAGAGACCATAAGATTTACTTTTTCTTTCTTGAATATCTTAAAATCCTTGTGATTCTTTTGTGTGTTTTTCATTCCCTTTATGAACAATCTACTTCAAAGCCTTCTTAAAAGTCACCTTTATGATTTTTTTAATGTATTATATACAAAAAGAATAACTTTTCCTGAAATATGCAGGGCTCCTTGGAGATGCCACTAATATAACAAACAAAAATCAAGTGCTTGCTCTTTTATCAGCATTTTTTTCTTTATTTTTTGCAGTTTTGGGCCAGGTCTGAGTTTGAACCCACCATCTCCAGCACATGGGGCTGGTACCCTACTCCTTTGAGCTACAAGCACCACCATTTTATCAGCATTATTAAGCCCATCCAGTAGTGAAGAACTTTTGACAAAGGCCAAAATTTAGACTTACTTTTGCCAACTTATTCCTCAGATTTCAAGGGACAAAAGGCAGCAGCAGAAAACAAATTTCCATCTGCTTTTATTTTATTTCCTCTTCTTGAGCCATGACTCTGTCAGCTTTGGGCAGAGGTTTGCTGATCTATAAAGTATCTGTCTGCTACCATGACTCACTATGTGAATTCAGGGTATAATCAGAAATCTACAAGATCTTCCTGACTCTTCCAAGTTCCCTGGCTTAATCCTTGACTAAAAAAGATCCTTCTTGAAATACACTCAGGTGACTAATGGAAAGTAAAATTTAATTTTTTTTAATACCCACGGAGTTTTTAATACATGGACTTTTTCAGATTTGTTGTATTTAAAATTTGGAGAGCCCTTAAAGAACACTGCAAAGGTGATAAATGGAAAGAAACTTTCAGTAGAGAGGGATAGTTCTGTGAAGTAATTGTGTGTGTTTGTTTGTTTTTTGTACAAAGCTGTAAGTTATTAAAAGGGGAAAACTGGAAGATGAAAATATTTAAACTTGTTTTAAATGGATGAATCATGAAAATTATTTTTGTTGGGTTATATTCTTGTGTTTTGGTTTTTATTTATTTTTTCGCTTTCTGAATATATTCTTTACTTTTTATTTTGTCTGTGAAAAGTGAGGTTGTAAAATTTATTTTCATGGACGTTTAATGAATAAAATTTACTTAATTATTCGAAGTGTATCAAACACACCATTGCTGTTTTCTTGAAAAATCTCTGGGAAGTTATTGCATGAGAATTCTTTTAGAGATCAAGGTATACGTGTAGATGCAGACCACAGGTAAATGAGGCAGTACAAAAGAGAAGAAGAGAGAGGCTTTTCTAAAGACTAAGCTTTCTTCACAATTTTGTCTAATGGCCAATCTACTCTATTCCTTGCATCAAATCATGACTAAAGGACTCTTACAGAAATAAAAGCAGAAAAGGCATAATGTATTTTGTTATGTATAATGTGCACTTTTTTTGCCCAAATGTTTTTGGGAAAAATGAAGAACAGGTCAGGCAAGGGGTCTTCCTGTAGCTATCATGTCCTCCTGCCTGGGCACATGGGTGCACAGAGTTCCAGTCAAGGAGAATCTGTTTTATGGTGGGAGTGGGCCTGAACAACCTCAGCTGAATCCTGCATTAAGGGAGGGTGCAGTGATGGTGGTGATACTGGTGAAGCAGGTAGTACAGAAGGGACTGAGAACATTGTACAGGCCCCAGAAATCGGCCTGGCTGCCCACTAGCTGAGCAGCCACAGAAGCTCATGCCCTGCCTGCCACACACTCAGCCCTGGCCTGTGATGTGATGGTGGAGGCAAAGGGCTCCAGGGAGAGAGGGAAGGGGTAATCTTCATGGAGTGGACAGCACTCATTTACACATTTACACATTACACATTTACCAAGGGAGTGTTAGCTGTCTTCAGATGTGTCTCTCCTGACCAAGAGCTGGCCACTTTCTCAAGGGATTTTTTTCCTGAGTGTTCTGGTCAGAAATGTGGGTGCACGTTATGCATAGGAGCACATTTTACATAGCAAAATATTTTAGCAGGGAATCAGGTATTATGAGAGCTCTGGCCTAACATTCTCAAATATTCTGGAAGTTGTCATGTTTATTCCTAGAGTATACTGAGATGTGTGTACTGAAAGAATTTGGTTAACCAATTACTTCTTCTATAAAGCATTTTCATGTATTGAAAATTATGTCATGTTTTGTTGTTTTAAATTTTACTTTTCTGTGGGATAATTAATGTCCATGGCAAGCACTCTGATACCCCAAGCAGTGTTATAACAGTGCAAAATGAGTCTCCCAACCGTAGCCTCCATGCTTTCCATCCCCTACTTCACAGAGAAACAACCTATATTACAAGATTCTTGGGTGTTTTCCCAGAGTTAATCTGTGCATGTGCAATCATATCTATGTGTGTGTATCTCCATTTGTTTGAGCAATAATGGTAGCACACTCTATACTATGTTCTGTTTTTTCTTTTTATTTGAAAATATCTTGAATAGCTTTCCATTTGAATATAAATAGTGTTTGCTAGTTTTATTAGTAGCTGTATGTTATTCTACTTTTTGGACTTATCATAATTTATGTAACCCATCACCAGTTTAAGGACATTTGGGTTGCTCCCAGTTTTTCTGTATTATTAACGAATTTTCAAGGGATATTCTTGCATCATGAACTTTGTACATATGTGCAAGTACAGTTTTGGATAAATTCCTACACATAGAATTACTGGTTAAAAGTGTATGTATGTACATTCTAAGTATCAATAAATATAAGTCATCATTAGATTTTGATGTTACATTAGATATTGTGGTAGACATCCAGCACTAGTGACTATAAAAATCTATTCATTTAAGATCAATGTTGTTCCGCATTTATTATGAAAATATTTACTGAGAATCTACTATATACCAAACATTCATATAGGTACTAGAGAGACACCAAATTTCCTTCTTTCTGTTAGATTCTACTAGCAGCTTCGGTGGGTGATATGGAGGGCAGTTCGCACAGTTGGCATCATTTATTCTGGCCCAGGGCTTAGTAAAAGATAGATCTGGCTTCTTAAGTTGCTCCTATGTCACATTTTCCTCTTTTTCCCAGTGATCCCAGTGCTACTTTTGTTGCAGGAATTAGTCTTGGGCTCAGAGAAAAATATCCAGAAAATCTCTAGGGATGTCATCAGAAATGTCCCACTTCTGGTAAGCTGGACCACCAAAGCATTGACAATGAAAGGCAACTGTAAACTATACCTCCCTGATGTACGTCATCATTCTTAATCTGAGCATTTTGTTCTAGTAGTTGAATTCCTTGGGTATTTAACACCTTCCAAATTTCTCAGCTCTTGATAGTTATCTCAGTTATAGATTCATGTTCCACATATAAGCTAATACATTTCCACATTGGGTTTCAGGGATCACAGCTGCTTCCAGTCAGCAGTGATAAAGTAATTCCTACACTCAATTATATTATGGAAGAATTAGCACAAGCCTGTTTAGTCAATAAATTGCTGGTTGATTGCTGGCTGTATTCAGAAGTTGAGAATGGTAATTATGGGAGTAGCATATTTTAGCTTGTGACACAATAGTCAAGATGAGTAAGACATTTGTTTAGAGAAGCTGGTTGTTTGGATGGGCAGAAACCCAGATGGAGTAATTCTGAGTGACTGAGAATTAGTAATATTATGTAGTACTGTGGCAGTAGTCATCTCTGCTTTAGAAATATTTGCAGTTGGTCATTACCAGTTAAGAACTTGGAATGGGCAACTGGAGCATGAAGAAGAGCTTTTGAGTGAAGAAAGCAATTTATAAGACAGATGAATGGTCCATTGATACCAATCATGTCTTAAGGTTATTTTGGCCCACTCTAGGTTTTAGACAGTATAAGCAAAATAAATTATAAATTAGGTTTAAAATAAAATGTGTAGAATAAATATATGTTTCCTTTCACTTTGTCTATGAATAATAGACTATACTGACTTTTATTTTGAATGATATAAGGTGAAAACAAAATTGAAATTTATATATGTTCTTAAATATGAAGAGGGTTGGAATATAGACAGTTGACATAGCTGGGTCATCCCTCTAATCATAATTTCTAGATATTATTTTGGGATAGCTTCTTTGGAACATGACATCCTGCCCAGAGAATTGAGTAAACTACTTTCATGTCCAAACTAGATGTCTAATAACCACCAAAGATTTCATATAAAATTCTTTTGGAAAGAATTTAAAATTTTTGCAGAAGGGAGGCAGAAGATAGCAGACTAGAGACCTCTTACCAGCCACTCACAGTGAGATGAGAAGAGAGGACTTCAGCTACCTCTGACTGGGGGATCTTGCCCACAAACATCACTTTGGAGGCACAGTGAAGCAGTAGGGGACTCCAGGAGCCAAAGAAGAGATCAGAAGGTGAGGAAAACCAGCACAGAAGACAAGTGCCTGGGTATGAGCAGTGGTTGACTGGCACTCTAGCAGGGGACCAGAGGTAAGAAAGGCTTGTCCTCCAGTTTTTTGTTCTGGGATTGGGTTGCTTGATGAAGCTGCCTTGGAAGGGCTTTAGTGACCAATAAACTCAAGTAGCATCCAGCAGCCAGGTTTGAATCACCCTGTGTCTTGGCTATTAGCACAGTGCTGAAATTGTGGATGGAACACCCAGGGTGGAAAAGTCCACAGAGTCCTAGTGCATAGCCAGCTCTGGAATGTGTACTGAGCTCAGATAGCCATCATCGGGGTGAGTTGAATGGCTTCTGCACCCCCAGGGAAGCCATATTGTGATCAAAGGGAATTGTTTGGAAGGTCAAGACGTGCTTCCTAAGAAATATCATGACAACTTCAGAATCTCAATTCCATAGAGACTGGATGGTAGCAAAATGACTAACACCTGATTGAGGGCAAATAAATCAGGAAGACAGGTCTCTTTGGCCACTAGATAGTGGCTTCTAGCCCCATGTTTATAGAAAAATGAGTCTGTGTGTGTTCTCTATCTTCTAATGCCACAGTGACATCTGATAAAATTTTATTATCTTCTTTTCCCAATTTTTTCTTTAGTTCGCTGTTATTTGTTGCTAATATTATTTGTTTGTTTTTTGTTTAGTTTGGTTTTGCTTTTATATTTTTCTTTTTACATTCTTCAATAGCAAGGGCTCCTCCATTTCTGTCACAGTTTTTCAGCCCCTTTTATTTGTTATTTCTTTTTTCTATCTTTTGGTAGATTTTTTTCTACTTTTCTCATCTTTCCCCTATAAAACAACAACCACCTCTTTTTCTTCATAGTTTTTATTTATAATTTTATTTTTAATTTTCCTTATCTATTTTTATTTTTTTCCTTTTCTCTGATCTGCTGTATTTTATTTCACTTTGCATTCTATTTAAGGGACAGAGCCTCAAAATGAGGACTGTGTTGGGTGGAACACAGAATTGCTCTGGTGCAAGGAGGCCTTGAGCTCATGTCCTTCTAGATTTGGCCTTTGGAAAGACAGTATTGTACACTTCTACTAAGACCCACTGATGATGATTTTTTTCCTATATTGGGTGGAGAGATGGTCTTGCTTTTTCCCAGGATGGTAAAGAGCTTCTGATACACCCATCTGGGGCCCCACCAGAGTCATGGAATTGTACGTGTAGTCAAAACACCCTGCTGAACACCACCATGTCTCCTGTTTCTCTCTTTTTATCTTTGTGTTCATCTTTTCTCCTTTTTTCATTTTTTTTTTACTTTTAGCACTCCTTTTTTTATTCATCTCTTTTCTTCCTTTCTCCCTTCTTGCACTTTTCTCTTCTCTTCCTTTTTGCTTTATACCCAAATGCCACTTTATCACATAAGCAGAAAGACAAGGTACTTTAAAGTGCAGGAGGAAGTTATATTAAAAAGTAGGGGAAGGAAATGAATAACAAGAAAACATACATGTGGAGGAAGCAACATAAAAACCTTGGAAACACTAAAAACCAGACCACAGGACCCCTCCCCACTCCAAGGGATCATGAAGTAGCTACTATAGAGGATTCAACCTATAAAGAAATAATGGAAATTACAGATAGGGAATTTAAAATATGGATCACAAAAACAATAAAGGGAATTGACAAGAAAGTGGAAAGTAAAGGAAATAGAACCAAATAATGGATGAAAAAATATGAAGAATATAGAAAGGATATAGTGGAGCTTAAGGAATTGAAGGAGTCCATCTAGGAATTTAAAGATTCAGTAGAAAGTATCAATAATATATTATACCATGGAGAATGAATAATCTCAAAGCTAGAGGATAAAGCTCTTGAGTTAATCTAGGCAGTTAAAGAAGCAGAAAAGAAGAGAGAATAACAGAGTATTCTCTTAGAGAATTATGTGCTTTCACAAAACATTCAAATATACAAATTATAGGTTATCCCTGAAGGAAAAGAAGAATGCCCCAAAGAAATGGAAGCCCAAATGGAGGGTATCATAAATAAAAATTTCCCAAATATCACCAAAGATTCTGAAACATTCTTTTTAGACAGATATTAAACTCTGGGTTGACTCAGCACAAACTGAGCATTGCTAGGAAACATTGTAATGAACACATCAAAGGTCAAGATGAAAGAGAAAATTCTGCAAACAGCCAGGAAAAGCACCAATTGACCTATAGGGGAGGATCCATCAGGATGACAGCAGACTTTTCAGTTGAATATTTCCAAACAAGAAGAAAGTGGTCATCTACCTTTAACCTCCTTAAACAAAAATATTTTCAACTCAGAATACAGTATTCTGGTAAACTAAGCTTCAAAATCAGTGGAGAAATCAAATCTTCAAATCTTTTACAGATATGCAAATGTTGAAGAAATTTGCCACAAGGAGGCCAGCTCTACAGGAAGTATTTAGACCTATTTTCTGCACTGACCAACTCAATGGACCACCAGGGAAGTAAATACCCAGAAACTAAAGAAAAAAACCTAGCTTCTATAATGACACATAAGATAAAACTAAGCAATGAGATTTCACAAAGTAAGAAAAATAGAACTGCACTACACTTATCAATTCTCTCAATAAATGTAAATTCCTTGAATTCCACACTGAAGAGGGACAGGCTGGCCAACTGGATAATAAAGCACAAGCCATCTATATATTATCTTCCAGAAACGCACTAAACTTTGAAGGATAGAAAGACACTTAAGTTGAAGGATTGAAAAACAATATTTAAGGCAAGTGGAAATCAGAAAAAAGGAAGGGCCACAATTTCATTTTCAGATACAAGTGGATTTAAAGCAACTAAAGCTAAGAAAGACAAGAATGATCACTTCATACTGGAAAAGAGAACAATACAACAAGATGACATTTCTATTCTAAATATGCATGCACCCAACTGAAATATTCCCAGATTTCTGAAACATATCTTAATTTGTCTGAGCAATATGATATCCTATAACACTATAATACCTAGAGATTTTTAACAACCTTCTGACAGAACTGGACAGATCCTCTAAACGGAAACTAAGCAAAGATACAAGGGACTTAAACAAGGCCAAGAACAATTGGGCATAACAGACATATACATAACACACCATCCAGAAGCTAAAGAATGTATGTTCTTCTCATCAGCCTAGGGATCATACTCCAAATATATTATATCCTAGGATACAAATCAAACCTCAATGAAATTAAAAGAATTAAAATGGCACCTTGTATCTATCTTTTCAGATCATAAAGTAATGCAGATAGACCTCAGCTCCAACTAAAATTTTTATTCTCACACAAAGGCATGGAAACTAAACAACATTAATCTCAGAGATATTCGGGTCAGGAATAGATAAAGGGATAAATTATTAAATTCCTTAAGCATAACAACAGTGAACCTACAAGCTACCAAAAGTTGTGGTATACTTCAAAGATAGTCCTAAGAGGTAATTTTATCACATTAGATGCCTAAATCCCCCAAACAGACAGAGAAAACATCAACAACCCAATGAATTATTCTATGGAAATGGAAAGGGAGGAGCAATCCCATCCCAAACCTAGTAGAAGAAAAGAAATAACCAAAATTAAATTGGAAATAAATGAAATTAAAAATAAAAGAATAATTCAGGAAATTAATGACGCAAAAAGTTTGTTCTTTAAAAAGATAAACATAATTAATAAGCCTTTGGCCAGATTAATTAGAAACAGAAAAGTAAAATCTCTAATAACGTTAATCAGAAATGAAAAATGGGAAATAACAATAGATACCACAGAGATACAAGAGATTATCTTTGACTACTAAAAAAACTATGCCAAAAACTGTGCAGCACCTGTGGCTCAGTGAGTAGGGTGCCGGCCCCCTATACTGAGGGTGGCAGGTTCAAATGCAGCCTTGGCCAAATAGCAACAAAAAAATAGCCAGGCATTGTGATGGGTGCCTGTACTCCCAGCTACCCAAGAGGCTTAGGCAAGAGAATTACCTAAACCCAGGAGCTGGAGGTTGCTGCGAGTTGTGTGATGCCATGGCACTCTACAAAGGGTGAGAAAGTGAGATTCTGTCTCTACAAAAAAAAAAGAAAAAAAAAACTATGCCCAGAAGTATGACAATTGTGGAGAAAATGGACCATTACCTGGAATCACACTGTCACCCTAGACTTAACCAGGAAGAAATAGATTTTATGAATAGACCAAATAGACCAACATCAAACACTGAAATTGAATAAACAATAAAAAACTTCCAGAAAAAAAAAATTCCACACCAGACGACTTCACGCCAGAATTTTATGAAACTTTAACGGAAGAGCTTGTGCCTAAACTGCAGAAGTTACTCCAAAATACTGAAATGGAAGGAACCTTTCCCAACACATTCTATGAAGCAGTTGACACTCTGATACCAAAACCAGCAAAAGGCCCAACCAAAAGGGAAAACTACAGACCAATTTCAGTAATGAACATCAATGGAAAAATACTAAATGAAATCTTAGCTAATCCACTGCAGTTACTTGTTAAAAAAAATTATACATCACAATCAATTAGGTTTCGTCCCAGGAATGCAAGTCTGGTTTAATATATGCAAATCCATAAATGTAATTTATCATACCAATAGAAGCAAAAACAAAGACCATATGATCCTTTCAATAGATGCAGAAAAAACATTTGGTAAAACTAATTTTCCTTTCCTTTTATAATAAAAACACTTAAGAAAATCAACATAGGACGACACTTGTGGCTCAGTGACTAGGGCGCCAGCCTCATATACCGAGGGTGGCAGGTTCAAACCCGGCCCTGACCTAACTGCAAACAAAAATAGCCAGGCATTGTGATGGGTGCCTGTAGTCCCAGCTACTCAAGAGGCTTAGGCAAAAGAATAACCTAAACCCAGGAGCTAGAGGTTGCTGTGAGCTGTGTGATGCCATGGCACTCTACAAAGGGTGATAAAGTGAGACTTTCTCTACAAAAAAAAAAAAAAAAGAAAAGAAAAGAAAAGAAAATCAGCATAGGTAGCCCATTCCTTAAACTGATTAAACCCATCTAAAACAAACCCATAGCTAATATAGGGATCAGAGTGCAAAACTGAAAACTTTTCTACTTAGAACAGGAATCAGAAAAGGATGTCCTCTATTACCAGTACTATTCTACATAGTGCTGGAAGTTCTAGCCTATGTAATCAGCCAAGAGAAGGATATCTAGGGCATCCAAATGGGTAAGAGGTGGTTGATGATATGATCTTATACTTAGAGAACCCCAGAGACTCAATGTTTCAGGATATGAAATCAATGTCTACAAATCAGTAGCCTTTGTATATGCCAATAACAGCCAAGTTGAGAAAGAGATCAAAGACATAGTTCCCTTCACATAGCTTTAAAGAAAATTAAATACCTAAGAATATACCTAACAAAAGAGGTGAAGGATCTTTACAGAGAATTATGTAATGATAAGAATAGAAATAATAGGGGAATTTAATAAATGGAAGAATATATATTTTCCTGACTGGGAATAATCAATATTGTTAAAATGTCCACACTCCCCAAAACAATCTACAGATTCAATACAACCATGATTAAAATATCAACGTTGTACTTTGATGAACGGGAAAAAATGTTCTTTGTTTTGTATGGAGCTAGAAAAAAATCTGTCTAGCCAAGGCAATTATTAGTAATAAAAACAAAGCTGGAGGCATCACTCTACCAGCTATATTACAAGGCAACAGTGATGAAAACAGAATGGTATTGGCACAAAAATAGAGACATAGATAAGTGGAACTGAATTAGAAAACAAGATGAAACAAGACTGGTATAGCCATCTGATCTTTGATAAACCAAACAAGAGCATACACTGGAGAAAAGAATCCCTATTTAATAAATGGTGTTGGGAGAACTGATGAACTACATATAAAAGACTGAAATTGGACTGCACCTTGCACCACTTATAAAAATTGACTCAAGATAGATAAAAAATTTAAATCTAAGCCATGAAATTATAAAAATCTTAGAAGAGAGTGTGGGAAAAACTCTTGATGTTGTTCAGCCTAGTAAAAGATTTTATGAAGAAGACTTCAGTGGAAATCAGAGCAACAAGAAAAATAAACAAATTGGACTTAATTAACCTGAAAAGCTTTAGCACAGCTAAGGACACAACAATTAAAGCAAATAGACAAACTTTATAGTGGGAGAAGATATTTCCATGTTATAGATCTGACAAAGGGTTGAATCTAGAATCTATAGAGAACTCAAATTTGTCAACAACAACAAAAAAGAGAAAACAGTCCTATCTAACTAGGCAAAAGACATGAACAGAACCTTCTCTGAGGAAGACAGATGAATGGCTAAATAACATATGATCAAATGCTCATCATTCCTAATTATAAAAGAAATTCAAATCAAAACCAGCTTTTGAGATATCACCTAACCCCAGTAAGAACAGCCCCCTTCACAAAATCCTAAAGTTGCAGATGCAGGTGTGGATGTGGCAAGAAGGTACACTTTTACACTGTGGGTGGAACTGCAAACTCATATAGCCTCTTTGGAAAGAAGCATGAAGAATCATCTAAGAACTCAACTTAAACTTCCCTTCTGATCCCACAATTCCACTATTAGGCATCTGCCCAGAAGAAAAAGAAATTGTTTTATCATAAGGGAATTTGCAATAGAATGTTTATCACAACTCAGTTCATAATCACAAGGATGTAAAAACAACCCAAGTGCCCACCAACCCAGCAATTAATTAACAAACTGTGGGATATGTATACTACAGAATATGACTCAGCCATAAAAAAGATGGAGACTTTACATCTTTGTATTAACCTGGCTGGAGCTGAAGCACATTCTTATTAGTAAAGTATCACAGGAATCCACAAGGCAGTATCCAATGCACTCAATTCTAATATGAAGCCATTAGTGGTCTATACATGCCCACATAAGGGAAAAATTCAATTTATTTTAAGTGGGACAGAGGGGAGAGGAGGGAAAAGAGAGAGAGAATGATAGAGGGGATTGATGTGCTTCCATTAAATGGGAACAATGTAACAGTATATGGCAAACCTCCTGGATGCAGAACACAACTACAAGATGGACACTATCTAACAAATGCAAAATATTGTAACCAAGTTGTTTGTACCCTCACATTAACTTGAAATTAATAAGAAGTGAAAAAAAAAACAAATTTTTTCCAGAATATGTTGTCATTAGAGTCTCATGGAGACACAGTGTCATGGAGCATAAACCCACAAATTGAAATTGTATATTTAAAAAAGGGGTCCACAGCTCTCTCAGGCATGTGGCAAGTTTATTTCTTTTCTCCTGGTTTAAATAGTCAGCTGTGCACATGCCAACTGTACCTCATTAATATTCATTACAATCCCTCTGACGTGTGCACTGTATATCAATGACTTCATTAATATTCATTACAATCCATAATCCATCTCATGAATAAACATCTTGTGACTATCTCCTAAGCAGATCCTCTCTAGTAATCTATGTATTAATTGATACCACTTAATCTAACATAATCCTTTCAACATAATCCTTTTAACATAACTTAACGGAGAACATTTTGTTAGCCATTACTTCTTTTGTTCTTATCTGATGAAATCTGAGGCTCTGGGAGAGGAAGGTAGATTGAATACCTGTCCTTACTGGCCTCACTGTCTGGAGGTAGTTACTTCAATTTTAAGCAAGGCATAATTAAGAAATTCCTAAGACATACAGAAAACTTGTTTACAAACCTCCACTCCCATGTGGGCCTTAAGTCAGGGGATTTTTACACCTACAACTGCCCAGGCCAACTTTAGGTCAGGGGGCTTTTAAGCCTGCAACCAACCTGGCCATATGGGATTCTGCCTCAGTTTCTCACAAGTATGCCTCCACAAAGTCTTTTCACTGCTCTCTCTCAAGCAGCTTTTTTGGCCAGAGGCATATAGGCCTTTCACCTATAAGAACGTATATGTGAAATTCAATAATTAATTTTGAATTAGAAAAATTATCCTCATCCCAGAAAAAGTGCTACCTCTTTGCTGAATATCACTGAGGTCACATTTGAATTACTTCCCTGGGAAAGCTATGCACGCATTGACCCTAATGCCTAGTCCACCCTTCAAAATAGTTTTGGAACTCTTTTGAGAAATGGCCATCAGAAGTGTGGCAGATAAATTTGTGAACTCATCCTAGAAAAAGTGCCTTGAAAGGTGGACTAGGTGCTGGCGTCTGTGCATAGTTTCCCAGGGAAATACTTCTAAAGTTACTGTAATTATGTTAAGGAATGAGGTATGTGGCACTTTTCCTAGGATGAATTCACAAACCTAATTGCCTGACATTGTATATTTCTTCAAGGAAAAAAGAAATGACTCCCATAATTTTAGACTCCCTTTGTGGAATGTCATATTGTTCCCTGAACAATACATCCCTGGTTTTTTTTTTTTTACATTTATTATGTTATTTACATTTAGTCATGACTGAAATGGTCATCAACAAAACACTGTTAGTATGGCTTAAGGATCCATAAGAAGTCATTATGGTTCAGTTATTTTTCAAAAAGTGAAATTCAGCAACTGCTTGACCATTCAGTCCATTGCTTGGTGCTGAACTATTGCAGTGATTGAAACAATATCCTTGGAGTTCATTACCATGAAATCTATATTCTACTCCTGTGGTCTCTTTAAAAAATCAAGAATGTGTAAAATGCTATGCAAAGAAGTGTTGTAACAAATGAATCCTTCATTATAAGAAGTTTGCTGATTTTGTTCCATGAGGCAGTCTAAACAAAAAATAAGATATATTTGATTAGGCTAAAAGGCCATATAAGGTGTAAAAAAAAAAGCTTCATAAGGACAAATTTGTTATTAGCATCATCATTCTGTGTTTTCTTTTTTAAACAGTGCAAAAGCTGTTTATTTGAGATACATACTCGTGAACGGAAGATGTACTTCAAGCTTTTCTTTTTTCTTTTGCAGTTTTTGGCCAGGGCCAGGCAGGAATCAGCCACCTCAGGTATATGGGGCTAGTGCCCCACTCCCTTGAGCCACAGGCACTGCCCCCAGGCTTTTCTTTTATTGTTGCTGGTAGGTAGGGCCTGTCTCTTCAGGACCTGGCAACAAGGAAATATGAATCTCTTGGATGTGACACAAATCAAAATTATCCATTCTCAGTGGTTTCCAGTAGTAATGTCACTCAGCGCTGGGGGTGGCTTCAAATGTGCTATCTTAGCAGCAGCTCTTGGTTGCAGTAGTGACGGCAACAGATGTGTTTTGCTTCCTGGCTGGTTGACATATTCTGTGGCACTCCTTCCCCTCAGATGCTCTTGTTTTTCCTACCACCATTTTCCCTTTATCTTGATTTCTTCATTACTATATTTTATTATATTTTATAAGCCATTTTAGATATTTTAGACAATAGTATTATGGTAAATACATAAATAAAGAGCTACATTTTCTCACCTCAGAAGTCAGTGTTAATTTTTCTCCCCATAGATACAGATTTCCAGGTTAAATGACGCTGCCACAGGCTTCTGAACAGCCTCTGGTGGGAGCTGAGGAGCAAAGCCTCCGGAGCTGACGCACTGACACCAGGCTACTCCTTCATATTGGCAGAAAATTCAGCCTCAGCATCACTATTTCCTAGCTGCTTCTCTCCATAGTATAAGCTGCAGTCACTTCCAATCCAGTCCAGTGGGACGCAGCCAGAGGGTGGTAAATGGGAGGTGGGAAAGGGCGGCAGAGCGGAGGATGAATTTAGTTTGTGTGCTGTAAGACAACTGTTTTCAACACAAAATATCTTTTTTCTCCTACTTTTTACATAGATTTCTGGGAGTTATAATGATGTGTTTATGTTACCTGTCAGGTTATGACATATGATATACTGATTTGGGGTACTGCTGGCAGAGTTAGAACCCTGGCTTGTGGTCATGACTGGTGTCCTGGGGCGGCAGCATGGAACAGAGTTTGGTTCAGAATGTGGCCTGGTCCACTGTCCTCACAGCTGAGCAGGGGAGGGTGACAGGGATGTGCCCAGCAAGAGAAGGGCTGTCTTTACTCTCTGGCGGTGACTGGTGACAAGGGGAGACGTGTAAGGAGAGCGAGAGTGAAGAGGTTTCAACTCACGGTATAATATTCTCATCCCTCCCTCAGCATCCTCAGAGCTGGGGCTCAAATTCAGTTTTGAACTCATTGCTGTGTATCGCTATGGTCACCTTCCAAGTGCTCCCTGGGGAAGCTGCACTGCTGCCAGCACCTGGTCCACTCTTCAAAGCAATTCTGGAACTCTTTTTCTGGAATGGTCATCAGAACTGTCATCATGTTATCCTTGGTATCTTGAATGTCATCAAAATGTCTTCCTTTTAATACTTCTTTTATTGGAATGTGAAATAATCCAAAAAGAAACTGTACCGGATGGTCACAGACGGGAGGACACGTTTCATAAACTTGAGGGAGTTTACAGGCCCCAGGGCTGCAATTGCAGCTGGAGAGGTGGGGAGGATCCCACACTAATGGATTTGCACATGGGGCAGCCCGTTAATGGGGATGAGCTGGAGTAATGAGCTTTTAAGTAGGTCAGCTTGATGCGTGACCCCACTGTTCACCCGGGAGCCAGCTTAACAGTCCCGAGCCTTGCCAGCAAGCTGCCCGCCTCCTCATCCCCCGTTCTGTGTTTTCATTGTATAATGTCTAGTCAAATATTTTAGCATGGTATAATTTGCCATGCTAAAATACGTCCTTTCTCTCCTATTTACTCACTTTTTTCTCCATGTGTCACTCATATATTACCAATAGTGAAGTCAGTTTTTGTAGCAATTAGCATTGTGGGGTGTGTGTGCATGTGTGTGGGCCCATGTACTTTTAGTGTTCCGAAAAGAGCCAGGGAATAGTTAATATTTAGACAGTTCTCTAAATTTCTAATTTATTCAGAGGACTTGTCATTCTGGTAGCCACCAACCCTGCCATTTAAATGTATGATATAAGCTACCCTAATTGCCTATATGTACTCTGTCAAAGCAGCATATTTGGATAATGCCACCCTTAAAATCTCTGAAGTAAAAGAGTGAAGAATTTGAGTAATTATAGAAGATGGCATTTTATTCATATTAATTTTGCTTAAAATATTACCTATACATTTTTTAGGTCACTATGTTGCTAGTAGTTTTTTAAAGAACTTAATAACCCAAAAGAATTAGTATCTTTTCCCACAAATCCTTGCTTGTCAAACACGATTTTCCCCCCTTAAATCAGTAAATAAATCTTAAATCAATTATTTCTATACAGAAAAGTAATTTATAGGTGTCTGCTGATTCCCTTTAAGAGTTGTTACTATTTGCATGTAACATATATACCACAAATGAGGCATAAAAGAGTTAAGTTTGAGATAGCTATGTATCAAAGCACTCAGATAATTTACCTCCTTCATGTTTACGTGGATGGAACTGGAAAATGTTCTTCTTAGCAAAGTATCACAGGAATGGAAGAAAAAGTATCCAATGTACACAGCCCTTTTATGAAACTAATTTATAGCTCTCAAATGAAAGCTACAACTTATTTCTAGCTTAAGAATATGGGGAGGGGTGGGGAAGGGGAGGGGAGAAGGGCGGCTGGGTGGTGGAAGAGTGACTGGAAAGATCACCTATATGGTCTGTCTAACAAGGGTACAAGTGAACTTTTCTAGAACTAGAGTATAAATGTTTTGACACAATGACTAAGCAAATGACATGAAGTCTATGTTAACCAGCTTGATGAAAGTATTTCAAATTGTATATGAAAACA
>CAUYTI010035338.1:0-14005 GCA_963575145.1 Galago senegalensis | reverse complement strand
GGACCCGCCAAACAACAATGACGGATGCAACCAAAAAATAGCCGGGCGTTGTGGCGAGCGCCTGTGGTCCCAGCTACTTGGGAGGCGGAGGCAAGAGACTCACTTGAGCCCAGGAGTTGGAGGTTGCTGTGAGCTGTAATGACACAGCACTCTACCCAGGGGGACGGCTTGAGGCTCTGTCTAAAAAAAAAAAAAAAGAAAAGAAAAGAAAAGTAGCTATAGAACTTTTTCCTTTTTTTTTTTTTCCAACTGTCTCACTTTGTCGCACTTAGTTGACTAGTGTGGCTTCAAAACTCTCAGCAACCTCAAACTGCTGGGCTGAAGTGATCACCTTGCCTCAGCCTTCCAAGTAGCTGGGACTACAGGCAAGAACTTTTCCCTTTTAAAGATCATCTATGGTCACCACCACTTAATTAAATCCTAAACCATGTCTACAAAAGAAAGTTATTGCTAGACATCTGTCTGCTAATGTGAGTGAATAATTGCTCAATGTTTTTAAAGTAAACTTTGAGTGCCATTTCTTACTAGTTATCTTTGCATGGGCACACTTGTGACTCACTGTGTCTACATGCAGGATCACTCCACATTTCTAGGCTTCTGATTAAAAGTAAAATGAGAGGGTCGAGGAAGATGAAGAATCTCAAGTGTCCTTTCCAGCTCTAAATAAAAGACACAAGCACACTGAAGGCAGGGACCCCCTCTTTCTCTTATTTCTTCCCCCCTAGTCTTTCACTGTATCCTGCAAAGGGAAAGCCTTCTGGGTAAGCAGACTACCATGGCCACATACTAAATTCTTAAATAAGACCCTAAACCTGGGTAGGAAAATGAAATGCAATAAAGCAGATCAATCTGACAAAACTAAAAATTTGAATATGGCAGAAAAATACCATAAATCAAGCTATATGAAAAAAAAATAGAAATGAGGAAAGATATTTCCAACACAAACAACCAAGGATGAATATCCTACAAAACAAGAGAAGGGCAAGGACCCAAGATTTTTTTTTTAAAGAAAAACAATATAAAAAATCAATGAAGGAGAAATCCAAGTAGTCAATAAACATACATTAATATGCTTAACCCTGGGTACAAGTGAATCTTTCTAAGAGTAGAATGTGAACGTTGTAACACAATAAACTAAGAAAATGACACGAAGGCTATGTTAACCAGTTTGATGGAAGTGTTTTGGATTGTATGTGAAAACCCCACACTGTACCCCAGCAAGTGCAATAATGTACATAGTTACCATTCAATAAAAAAAGAAAATATAAACCTCGTAAGAAAATAAAAAAAATATATATGGAGATGCCTGCATCTACCACCAGAAACTAGTTCTCGAGCTAGGACCAAACTTTCTAGCCTTTAACTGCTTGGTAGGGTGTTATGTACAAATAAATCACACCATACAGCAAACCTAGGCCAGCTTTTCAAGGGTACAATGAATTAGCTTTTTTAAAAAAAGAACTAATGGTTATAGTAAGATGCCCCTTAGAGTGTTTCCTGGCTCTTTTATTTTTTTTGAGACAGAGCCTCAAGCTGTCCCCCTGGGTAGAGTGCCGTGGCTTCACAGCTCACAGCAACCTCTAACTCCTGGGCTCAAGCGAGTCTCCTGCCTCAGCCTCCCAAGTAGCTGGGACCACAGGCACCCACCACAACGCCCGGCAATTTTTTTGGTTGCAGCCAAAAAAATTTTTTGGTAGGCCCGGGCTGGATTTGAACCCACCACCTTAGGTGTATGTGGCTGGCGCCTTAGCCACTTGAGCCACAGGCACCAAGCCTGTTTCCTGGCTCTTTACACTTACTGTCCAATGTCTTGCCCTCATTCCTTTTGGATATCTACCAGTCTCTGTTTTGCCTGAGCTTCCCAAAAGAAGCCTGATATTTCTTCTTACTCCCTCCTGTTTCTATCCTCTCTTTAGACTTTAGCTCTTCTTTTCAGTTTCCCTAGGCAAACAAGCACATAAGGCACTACCTCTCTTTAGCTTTGGTTCAGGGAACATGGTCTTTGAAGCCTATTCCCGCTAAGACTTGACAGCCCACAATTTTCCCATATCCCACAATTCCACTGTATCTCAAAATCTGTAGAGATTTTGGTCCAGTCTTTATTTAAAATTCTCCTAGGCTCGGTGCCTGTGGCTCAAGCAGCTAAGGTGCCAGCCACATACACCTAAGGTGGCGGGTTCAAATCCAGCCCGGGCCCACCCAACAACAATAATGGCTGCAACCAAAAAAAAAAAAATAGCTGGGCATTGTGGCGGGTGCCTGTGGTCCCAGTTACTTGGGAGGCAGAGGCGAGCCCAGGAGTTGGAGGTTGCTGTGAGCAGTGAAGCCAGGGCACTCTACCCAGGGGGACAGCTTGAGGCTCTGTCTCAAAAAATAAATAAATAAATTTTATATTGAATAATAAATACCTAATATTTATTGAATTATTACTGTTTAATAGGCACTTTATATATACTATCTCAGTCAATTTTTGCACACTTTTTTGAAATAGGTACTATGAGTTCCTCTACTGCACAGATCAAACCTGAAAGGCTGAATAAACTTGCCTAAGGTTACATAGCTAGTTATGTAGTGACCCAGGATTTGAAACCAAGCAATTAAACTCCAGAGCCTCTACTCTATTGCCTCCCATTAAAGCAAGGATTAAAGGAACAAGTACTAGGCTAAGAAGAAAGAAATGAGAGTTTTAAGTTTTTTGACTGTTAACTAGCTAGTAATATCACTATAGGTATGTTATCATAGCATGGTCTTGATTTTCTCATTCATAAAACATAGAGGTTGGAATAGAGATAACCACTATGTCATTTCATAATATTCTATGATCTTATTGTGTAAAAAATGTATCTTTGGATTTTTTAAATCCCTTGTTATAAAAAAGCTATGGCATTTCACCCACCCTCCTCTCCCATATTTTCATATTTATATTAGCATTAGCTTAAAGACTAACAGTGTAACACAGGTACACATATATTTTATGTGTGTTCTATTTCTATAAAGCAAAATGTGTTTGGGTAGCATAAAACTTTTAGAAAAGGCTCAGTGCCTGTGGCTCAAATGGCTAAGGTGTCAGCCACATACACCTCAGGTGTCGGGGTCGAATCCAGCCAGTCCAACAAACAACAATGACAGCTGCAACCAAAAAATAGCCGGGTGTTGTGGTGGGCGCCTGTGGTCCCAGCTACTTGGGAGGCCGAGGCAGGAGACTCGCTTGAGCCCAGGAGTTGGAGGTTGCTGTGAGCTGTGATGCCACAGCACTCTACCCAGGGGGATAGCTTGAGGCTCTGTGTCAAAAAAAAAAAAAAAAACTTTTAGAAAATATCAACTCTCATCTCTGGGCAGAATTTTCTCAAAGTTGGAAAATTATGGTGACTTTGTTCAGAATGGCAAATCAGTGTTTTTTCTTTTGTATATAACATACAGTTTTCACAACTATAACAATTAATTATTACATCTTGATCTTTGGAAAAGCACTCGGTTCCATTAACATTTTTTTTCCTTTTCTGATTCTGTGTTCCTATTTATTTTTCTTTATTTTTTGTTTGCTTTGTTTTGGCTTTTTTTGAGATGGGATCTCTCTCGGTTGCCTGGGCTAGAGTGGGGTGGGGTCATCATAACTCACAATAACCTCAAATTTCCTGGCTCAAATGAGCCTCCTATCTCAGCCTCCTGTGTAGGTGGAACTACAGACATGTGCCGCTATGCTCAGCTAATTTTCTATTTTATTTATTTATTTTGGAGAGACAGCATGTTGCTCTTGCTTAGGCTGGTCCTGAATTCCTGGCTTCAAGTGATGCTCCAGCCTCAGCCTTCCAGAGTGCTAGGATTACAGACATGAGCTATGGTGCTTGTACTTTTTTCCTATTTCTTCCTTGAGTTCATGTTTTCCTATGTTTATCAAGCCTAGTTCCTTTTATCTTTAAGAACTAGGGCCGTGGCTTGGTGCCTGTGGCTCGATCGGCTAAGGCGCCTGCCGCATACATCTAAGGTGGGGGGTTCGAATCCAGCCTGGGCCCGCCAAACAATAATAATGGCTGCAACAAAAAAATAGCCGGGCATTGTGGCCGGCGCCTGTGGTCCCAGCTACTTGGGAGGCTGAGGCAGGAGATTCGCTTGAGAACAGTAGTTGGAGGTTGCTGTGAGCAGTGAAGCCATGGCACTCTACCCAGGGGGACAGCTTGAGGCTCTGTCTCATAAAAAAAAAAAAAAAAAGAACTAAGGCTGAATAGGGATTTTAATGGCTCCTGTGCTAAAACTCTTTAAGCTGAAATCTGTTGGGAAGATCGTCAGCAAGGTCAGAGAAAGAAAGGGTGTATGAGGATTAACAAGTAAAAGCCCTTTTGCAAATGGGCACATTTACACAAACTGAAAGCAGGTCCTCAATCCTCTCCATGTATTTGATCTCTCTACAAAAGTCGATGTGTATTTTCATGTTATCTTTTTCGTTTTTTTGAGAACATTCTCTCATTATAATTATTTTGACACTTTATGATTTGTCTCTTCCTTTTTGGAGGAGTCAGTAGTGAAGGGGAAATTTAACTTTTTTTTTTTTATTTTTTTTTGAGACAGAGTCTCACTTTGTCACCCTTGGTAGCATGCCCTGGCCTCATAGCTCAAAGCTACCTCATACTCTTGGGCTCAAATGATTCTCTTGCCTCAGTCTTCTGAGTAGCTGGGAAACAGGTGCCTGCCACATCACCCGGCTATTTTTAGAGATGGGGGGGGTCTCACTCTGGCTCAGGCAGGTCTCAAACTTGTAAGCTCAGATGATCCACCCATCTTGGCCTCCCAGAATGCTGGGATTACAGGCCTGAGCCACCATGCCCAGTCTGCATATGTAGTTTATAATAATAAACACAAAATGAATAGTCTCTGGCCTTATACAACTTACCAAATTTGAGAGAAGACATATTAAACAAGCACAAGTTTGATGAATGCTGTAAAGAAGTGTTAAGTTCTGTAGTACTGTGTAGTTGGTGGAATCTATCCAATTATTTTGGCATCTACTGAAGAGCTGACCATTTGAAAAGGAAATATTTTGGTTGGAGTGAAGGAGAATTCAATTAAAAAGTAAAAACACGTATTATCTCAGAGTACCTGTGGGTCAGAATCTGAGTGTTGCTTGGCTGAGTTCCCTGTCTCAGGGTCTCTCATAAGGATGCAAACAAGGGGTTAGCCAAGGTGCAATCTCACCTGCATGTCTGACTGTAGGAAGAGTCACTTCAAAGCTCGTGCAAGTAGCTGTTGGCAAGACGTAGCGCCTCATATGATGTTAAACCAAGGCCTTGGTTCCTTGGAAAGAATTCAGTTCCTCACAGGTTTTCTGTTGGCTGACTACCTCCTAAAGCTCCTTGGCATACAGGCCAGGAGAATTCCCTTTTTTCCTAGACTGGGCATTTAAGCTTTGATAATACAGGTTTATTATGTAATGTCTTTATGAAGTAAAAATTAGCATGGCATTCATATTCTTAGTTTTATATTCAATAACAACATAAATGTGTATACATTGGAAGTATTCTGGTTGGTATGCATTTCTGGCCCATATAAAAATTAATATGTGAGTGAATTAAAGCATTCACAGAGCATGAATTGTACATTACATAGGATAAACACAGAATTCTGTACAAGATAAAAATGTCAGGAAAAGACTAAGATGATTAGAGGGGGCTAAAGTTGAAATAATCTCTATAAATTTGAGATTCTCTTTCAATAACATCATGGTTATAGCCTCAAATTATCTTTCATTCTCTCCTTCCTTTCCCATCACAAAGACTATATTATGAATATACCTACCTGGAGTTGTACAAGGTGACAACCCTGAGCTCAGCCACACAAGTATGTATATACACGGTTATTTTAATTTTTGATTTGATGCTGATGGTGCTGTGAGTTTTATCTGAATTCAGGAAATTTAATTTCTAAATTATATTTAATCTTTAGGTATTTACTAAAATTCTGAAACTAGAATTTGACTGCCAATGTTAGACTTTAGCGCACATATTTTCAACATGGGCAATATTATCCCTGAGTGGCAAAAATTGGTTTTTGGAGGGTATGAAAATATTTACTTTTCATGCATAAAGCACAAATACACATATAGTATGTAACAAGATACACAATGTTGTATTAACGTTTTATGGGGGGGGAGTGAATAGGGAAAAAAGGGCTAAAAAGGTTCCATAGGAGGCTGATAATGAAATAAAAAAGTAGACAAAGTGCTAAGCTTGTTTTTTTTTTTTTTTTTTTTTTTTTTTGAGACAGTGTCGCTATTTTGCCCTTGGTAGAGTGTTGTGGTGTCACAGCTCATAGCAATCTCCAACCCTTGGGCTTAAACGATTCTCTTGCCTCAGCCTCCCAAGGTATAGGGACTATGGGACTATAGGCTATATTTTTTATTGTAATTGTTATTGTTGTTTAGCTGGCCCAAGCTGGGTTTGAACCCATCAGCCTGGGTGTATGGGGCTGGCGCCGTAACCACTGTGGTACGGGCGCCAAGCCAAGTGCTAAGGTTAACAGTGGTCAGAAGAGCTGTTTTGTATTAGATTTTTTTTCCCTGTATCACATCCTCTATTAGATTGTAAGCTTCCTAAGGACAGAAAATGCAACCTAACCTGATTTGTATTTTCAGTAATACCTAACACAACACTTCTGTCCAACTGCATTCAATAAATGTATATTTAATATGGAATACATCTTCCCCTCTTTGCACCCATCCTATTGCTTTATATAATCAAAATGCAATGATTAAAATTAGTAAAGCAGGCAAACTGTCAGTCTCTCTCTTACAAAAATCCCAGTAAAAGAACAACAACATTATCAAAAGGATAAAAAAATCTTCAAAGTAGCCTAAACAGAAGCAGCATAGAATGGAGACACAAGGCTGAATCAGGGCTTTGATTTCTAGCTCTACTATCTGCAAATGTTAGAAAGTGAAATATGATTAAAAAATAGAAAAAGGGAAGAGCCTGAGAAGGGACAGGGGCATTTCTAATAATCTTATATACACTGTAAATTTCAGGCATCCTTAACTACTGGTAGTTCCCCAAACAGGCCACAGCTCAACTAGGCCATGCCGTATACTTTTATACATGTACATTCATATCGCTCTTCCCAGAACAGCTCTTATTTCTGCTCCAATAGCTCAGCTTGGGCCACACCTCCCTTAGGTAGTCCTCCATGACACCCTTTTCTACCTCCCACGTTGAATTAGATGCTTGTATTCTTGTTTCACTAACGTTCAGATCATATTTCTATGCTGTACTTATCACATTATAATCAATGTTTACTTATCTGTTTCTCTTACTAGTCTGTCAACACCTTGAGAACTAAAATGGCTTTTTTTTTAAAATTTTTTGAAGTCTTTGGCCGGGGCTGGGTTTGAACCCGCCACCTCTGGCATATGGGGCTGGCACCCTACTCCTTGCACAGGTGCCACCCATTGCTTTATTTATTTATTTTTTTTAGTTATTGCCTTCCTTTTTTATCTTTTTTTTTTTTTTTTTTTTTTTGCAGTTTTTGGCCGGGGCTGGGTTTGAACCCACCACCTCTGGCATATGGGGCTGGCGCCCTACCCTTTTGAGCCACAGGCATCACCCTCTTTTGTCCACTTTTGAAGTACATATTAATGTTCTTTATTTTCTTTTTTCTTTTTTTGCGGTTTTTGGCTGGAGCTGGGTTTGAACCTGCCACCTCCAGCATATGGGGTTGGCGCCCTACTCCTTTGATCCACAGGTGCCGCCCTCTTTATCTTTTTTTTTCTATTATTTCAAAATATTACAGGGGCGCAAATGTTTTTGGTTACATTTATTATGCTTGAGTCAGGGTTATACGTGTGTCTATCACCCAGATGGTGTTCACTGTACTCTGTCAGGTAGGTTTCCACTCATTCCTTCCTTTCCCCTCTCCTCTGCTTGATTTCACTGAATTTTAATTCCCTGTGTGCACACGTGTGCTTTATTAGTTCTAACTTAATAGCAAGTACATGTGGTGTTTGTTTTTCCATTCTTTAGATCCTTCACTTAGGATAATGGTCTCTAGTTTCACCCAAATGTTGCAAAAGGCCTTAATTCATCTTTCCTCATCACTAAATAGTATTCCATAGTATACAGATGCCACATCTTGTTAATCCACTCATGAACTGAGGGGCATCTGGGTTGATTCCACATCTTTGAAAGAGTGAATTATGCTGCAATAAACACGTCATATTTGTCTTTTTTTTTTTTTTTTTGAGATAGAGTCTCACTCTGTGCCCTAGGTAGAGTGCCATGGCATCATAGCTTACAGCAAACTCTAACTCTTGGGTTTAAGCAATCCTCTTGCCTCAGCTTCCCAAGTAGCTGGGACCACAGGTGCCCACCACAACACCCAGCTAGTTTTTCTATTTTTAGTAGAGACAGGAGTTTTGCTCTTGCTTGAGGAACTCCTGAGCTCAAGCAATCCACCCAACTCCACCTCCCAGAGTGGTACTACTACAGATGTGAGCTACTGTGCCCAGCTGATGTTTATCTTCTTTTTTTTTGAGACAGGAGCCTTAAGCTGTCCCCCTGGGTAGAGTGCCGTGGCATCTCAGCTCACTGTAACCTCCAGCTCCTGGGCTCAAGCGAGTCTCCTGCCTCAGCCTCCCATGTAGCTGGGACTACAGGTGCCCACCACAACACCCGGCTATTTTTTGGTTGCAGCTGTCATTGTTGTTTGGTGGGCCCGGGCTGGATTCGAACCCGCCACCTTGGGTGTACGTGGCTGGTGCCTTAGCCACTTGAGCCACAGGCGCTGAGCCAGATGTTTATCTTCTTAATCTGAACATCTAGCCTAGTTCTTGACACCATGTTGGTCAACAATCAACTTGTTGAATTAATAAAAATACAGACATACCTGAAGAGCATAGCAGCATATTCAATAACTTGACAAATAAATAATGCTTTGTACTCTTCAAAAGGCCTTTGCCTTAATATTGACTAAATAATCATCACAACACAGTGTACATTTTCTGCGTCCAATAATAATGATGTGAGTCCTTTACACTTACTCATTTAATCATAACAATCCAATGGGATAAATCCTATTATTCCTTTCTTTTTTCAGATAAGATAATAGGTTCATAAAAGGTAAAGTAGTTTGCCTAAGGTCACATACTTCATAAATGGGTTTTCTAGCTCTGGAGCCTGTGGTGCTAACTACCATACTAGGGTGGCTCTCAAAGTTAGCTAAGAATATTCACTTTTGCACAGCATCCCTCTATTTGACCCCCTCCACCTGCAACCTCCCACATGCACTCAACTTCGAAGCAAAGGCTCATAGCATGTACATGCAGCTTGCCATGGTTTACAAAAGCAGTGTCCACACACACTTGGCTTTGCTTTATGTAAAAAAAAATACACCAATCAAAAATGATGGCAAAATCCTTTGGGACTATTCCGTTTTCATAACATTTAAACACAATGTAATGATTTTAATTATTTTATTGCCTTTTCCAACTCTTTAAAAAATGTTTAGTGCTTAAATGTTTGGGTGTGTCAAACACTACAACCAACATGTTAAATTATCTTTTCAGGAAAGCAAAATGTGAAGCAATTTATAGAGTTCTCGACCTCAACAAGACGTCCTATATCGTGTGGTGCCCGTGGCTCAGTGGGTAAGGCGCTGGCCCCATATACCGAGGGTGGTGGGTTCAAACCCAGCCCCTGCCAAACTGCAACAAAAAAATAGCCAGGTGTTGTGGCAGGCACCTGCAGTCCCAGCTACTCAGGAGGCTGAGGCAAGAGAATCGCCTAAGCCCAAGGAGTAGGAGGTTGCTGTGAGCTGTGATGCTACAGCAGTCTATCAAGGGTTGATAAGTGAAACTGTCTCAAAAAAAAAAAAAATAGAAGTCACAAGCCCTCCATTATTACTTTACTGATGATGTCTTTGAGGGTATAGCTGGAAAGACAGAACTGAAAAGCCAGTTCTTGCCACACTGTAAAATTTAACTGTAAGTACAGAACAGCACTTAATTCTTGGAGTCGGAATAAGTAACTATGCCTTTTAAATCCGATATTGTCTCAAACAAGACAAACCAAAAGAACCAAGAAGGAAAGGAAAAGGAAAGGAAAGCCGGCCAAGAAACCAAATCAAGTAAACAAACGCCACAAAAAAGAAAAGCTTTTTCATTTTTATAGTGAGCTATGACAATGGCAGTGCACTCTAGCCTGTATGACAGAGCCAAACCCTGACTTTAAGGAGGGGGAACCCTTTCATTTTGAAAGCTTTGGGTACTTGTCATGTGCTGCTGTTTCAGGGGTTCCCTCGGTTCCTCCAGTCTTCAGTCCTTTGTAACAGAGCTGCCTTGTGTCATCTGTGTCCAAAATAGCTGGACTCTGACAGAAATTTGATCTTACCATGAAGTATGAAATGCTGAGCTACCACTGGGGATGTGGGAGGTAAGATGGGCATTTGCCCTCGAGAAACCCTAGATAGGGAGTGCTGTGGGGGGTACACACATCCGACCCCCTTCTCTTCCACACAACCTTCAAGTTTTCATGGAGACCTAGAAGAATCAACACCTAAGAACACCGACGTTGATTTAGTGTTGGTAAGATTCAACACTCTTTGAAGAAGACAATGTATGTCTGTTGGTTTATAGCTTTAGGTTTATATTAATTCATTCTACCATTAAGAAAAATTGGCGGCTTGGCGCCTATAGCTCAACCGGCTAAGGCGCCAGCCACATACACCTAAGGTGGCGAGTTCGAATCCCCAGCCCGGACCCGCCAAACAACAATGATGGCTGCAACCAAAAAATAGCTGGGCATTGTGGCAGGCGCCTGTGGTCCCAGCTACTTGGCAGGCGGAGGCAAGAGACTCACTTGAGCCCAGGAGTTGGAGGTTGCTCTGAGCTGTAATGCCATGGCACTCTACCCAGGGGGACGGCTTGCGGCTCTGTCTCAAAAAAAAGAAAAAAGAAAAATTGGCAAGTTTGTTGGGAATGAGAGATACATACTTGACTCATATCAAGTGCCAGGTGTAAAATGACTCGAAAAAACAGTAGTTGTGAAGCACATCGATCACCTGCCAAGAAAGAGTGGGTGGCAAAGGTGGGTCAGGCAGAGGGACCAGCAGGTACAAAGGGGGCCACGACAAAGTCTAGCATATTACACTTTCTCAGAACACCCCAGTCAAGTGATTGCTGTCTCCTTTGAGTTTCTTTAGAACTTAGCATCTATGCCATTTCCTTTGGTTTGTGACATCTCTTCTACTGTACAGTTGCTATTTTGACAATTAACCTTGTATATCTTTCCATGAAATAAATTATGACCTCTGAGATGGCAGAATCTTTCTTTTTATCTCACCAGAATTCCTAGAAAGGTGCTTTGCACTGAGCAGACACTAATAAATAACACTTGATTGGCTGATGAGTGTATTGTAAGTTTTCATAAAAAATGCTAAGATTGTACCTAAATAAAGACTTTCAGAGTAGAGGATAACAATTTACTTATTCACTATTCTATTTTTATAATCTATTTCCGGGAGAACAAATATTGCATACAATGAATGTTTATGCTTCCAATCTGGAGAGTCATAGGGTTAACAGCAACTACTCCCTTGTGGCAAGTACAAAGACGCATATTAAAATAGGAACAAGCCTTTATTACAACTACTGAGAATACAGAAAAAAAAACAGTAGACCTGAACTCTCGAAAACTTGGATTTGGATCAAGTTTCTGCCACTTGTTGTGTACACTGGCAAATGACTATTTCCCTTTGAGCCTTTATTCTCATCTATAAAATGAAGTTCAGAATTCCAACCTCACAAGATCCTTAGGAATAAGTTACAAATGTACATGCATCTGGTATGGCGTATAGTACAGATTCAGTAGCACATTTTCTCATTTTTTGCCCCTTCATCCATCACTCTAATATATCCATAAAGCAACACAATAAACTAGAGATATTACGAACCACAGAGAAGTGCTTTCTTTGTAAACTTTTGTTAGAATAATACTTTTTTCTTCAATTTGTTAAGTCATTAGGACAAATTTTTTGAGGGTGGTGATTGTATTTTTTTAAAAATATAGTATAAGCACATGTTTAAGGCCAAAGAAATGTCTTGTAATTATGGGGGAAGACACTATAGTTTTGTACATTTGCCTAAGTGCACGAAGAGTATATACTCTACTTAATAGTTTAAGCATTATCTTACTACACACTAGATAATTACTTGCATAAAAGCCCAGGCTCAACAGTAAAGTCTATATATTCTGTACATCAGCCCTCTGTATGTGTGGGTTCTATATCTATAAATTCAACCAACTGCAGATTGAAAGATTGAAAATATTTTTTTTGGGCTTAGTGCTTGTGGCTCAAGCGGTTAACGCGCCAGCCACATACACCTGAGCTGAAATCCAGCCTGGACCCACCAAACAACAATGATGGCTGCAACCAAAAACCAGCCAGGTGTTATGGCGGGTGACTGTAGTCCCAGCTACTTGGGAGGCGGAGGTAAGAGAATCGCTTGAGCCCAGGAGTTGGAGGTTTCTGTGAACTGTGATGCCACAGCTCTCTACCCTAGGGTGACAGCTTGAGGCTCTGTCTCAAAAAAAAAAAAAAAAAAAGAAAGAAAATATTTTTAAAAATTACAAATAATACAATAAAAACAATACAGATTAAAAATAATATAGTACAACAACTATTAACCTGGGCAGCCCCTGTGGCTCAAAAGGGTGGGGCGCTGGTCCCATATGCCCCAGGTGGCCAGGGTTCAGCCCTGGCCAAAAACTGCAAACCCCCCCCCCCCAAACCCCAACTATTAACCAAACATTTATATTATATAGGGTGCAAATTTCACATGAACTTGCATAGGTTATATCATGTGCAAATTGCACATGAACTTTGTGGCCACCCTGCATTAGGGATTATAAGTAGTATAGAGATGATTTAAATTATGAGAGGATACGTGTAGATTATATGCAAATATGGTACCATTTTATATAAGGGACTTGCGCATCCACAGATTTTGGTATCTGTGGGGTCCTGGAGCAATTCCCTACAGATACCAAGAGACAACAGAATTCTAGAAGAAAAAGATAAGGTAGAGGATATCTTTGTTTTGTTTTGTTTTTTGCAGTTTTTGGCCAGGGCTGGCTTTGAACCCGCCACCTCCGGCATATGGGGCTGTTGCCCTACTCCTTTGAGCCACAAGCGCCACCCAGGTAGAGGATATCTTAAGAAAAGGCTGCAGTCATGAATTCTGGGTTGTACTTTTGGTTGTTAACTATCTCAACCAGACTTCTAATGAGGCATATAACCACAGTTTATATCTTATTATTATTTACCACTTAGAACTGGTGTCATAAGATCTGTTGCTCAACAGTGGTGTAACACTTAATTGGTGTTTATAATAAAATTTGAAGTACACAGACAGATGTTTTTGAAGAATGTATGCCACTTAATTAGAGTATCACTATCTCTCTTTGTGTTTGGACTAAAATTTAACTTTAAATTAAATTTATATTAACATTTAATTTTAATTTTCTTATTTCCTGCTTGGTAAAACATAGGAACATCCAGAACATGAAAATACAAACCAATTTTTTGTTTATAAAATTCAAAAAAATTTTATAAACAAACTGATAAAAAGTTATTTCTTTCCCATTTGGTTTTAGAGACCATTAGATACAAACAAGAAATTTTTGGCAGGGTTCCTGGAGACTGACCCAATTATCCTACTCTGCCTGGGTCTTTCCAGCTTTATTATTGAAAATGTCATGTCTTGGGAAACCCTTGTGTCAAGCCAACTAGTACAACTGATCACCCTAGTGCCATCACTAGGGGCTTTTTTCACAGCTTATAGTTTTATTACCTGCCCTTAGAAAAATTCCAGTGTTATTTTCATTTCTTTTTTTTTTTTTTTTTTTTTTTTTGAGACAGAGCCTCAAGCTGTCCCCCTGGGTAGAGTGCCGTGGCATTACAGCTCACAGCAACCTCCAACTCCTGGGCTCAAGCGAGTCTCTTGCCTCTGCCTCCCAAGTAGCTG
>CAUYTI010035336.1:0-58659 GCA_963575145.1 Galago senegalensis | reverse complement strand
CAAATAACATGAAATTTATGTGAACCAGCTTGATGAAAGTATGTCAAAATCTGTGTGAAGACACTACACTGTACCCCATGTTTGCATTAATGTACACAGCTATCATTTAATAAAATAATAATAATAAAAAAAAAAGAAATTATCTCTGAATAATACAAGAAACTCTATGCCTAGAAATTTGACAATGTAGAGGAAATGGATCAATACATGGAATCACACCCTCTCCCTAGTCTTAATCAAGAAGAAATAGATCTTCTAAACAGACCAATTTTAAGTAATGAGATCAAAGAGACAATAAAAAACCTTCCAACACTAAAATGCCCTGCTTGGAGGATCTGTCCAGTCTGCCAGTGGGGTGTTATAGTGCAAGAAAATATTATATTGTTCATATCAGTTAGGGTTTGTTTTATAAGTTGAGAACATTTAGGTAGGGTGTATAAATGTTAATTATTGAAATCTCTTCATGTTATATGCTTCCTTTGACAAGTATGTAATGTCCATCCTTGTCTTTCCTTATTTTTATTGGTTTAAATCCTATTGTATCTGTAAATAATATTGCGACCCCAACTTTTTTTTGCTTTCTATTTGCCTGGATTACTGTTGCCCATCCCTTCATCCTGAGTCTTGTTTTATCCTTTGAGGGAAGAAGAGTTTCTTGGAGGCAACAGATATCTGGCTACAGTTTTTATATGCAGTCAGCCAGCCTGTGCCTCTTTAGAGGAGAAGTCAAGCCATTAACATTGAGAGAATTGATAGGTATGGTGCAGATTTAGTCATCTTGTTTTTCAGAGGTCTGGAGCTTATTTTTGTCCTTTTCTCCATTGTGGAAGCTAGGCTTTGTACTTTAATTTCTGGGTGAGTTTACTTTGGTGGTGGACTATCATGCTGGTGGGTCTGAATACTTCCTGTAGAGCTGATCTAGTCATGGCAGATTGTCAACATATGGATGTCAGTAAAGTATTTGATTTCTCTATCATAAATGAAACTCAATTTAGCAGGATCTAGGATCCTATGCTGAAAATTCTTTTAAGATTGGATCTTGATGACCATTCTCTTCTGGCTTGAAAAGTTTCATCTGGGCTCAGCGCCTGTGGCTCAAGCGGCTAAGGTGCCAGCCACATACAGCTAAGGTGGCGGGTTCGAATCCCCAGCCTGGGCCCGCCAAACAACAATGATGTCTGCAACCAAAAAATGGCCAGGCATTGTGGCGGGCGCCTGTGGTCCCAGCTACTTGGGAGGCTGAGACAGGAGACTTTCTTGAGCCCAGGAGTTGGAGGTTGCTGTGAGTGTGATGCCACAGCACTCTACCCAGGGGGACAGCTTGAGGCTCTGTCTCAAAAAAAAAAAAAAAAAAAAAAAGAAAAGTTTCATCTGAAAGATCTGCAGTCATCTTGATATTTTTACCATTGTAAGTAATACTTTCCTTATGCCTGGTTGCTTTCAGGATTTTCTCTTTCATATTTACATTGGCAAAATTAATTACAACATGTCTAGGAGATGGTTTGATTGGATTTCAGGGCTCATGCTGGGGTTCCGAAACTGTCCACTATCTGAATTTCTGTGTCTCTTATAATACTTGGGAAGTTTTCCACCATAATGTCTCGGAGTAGAGATTTTGTGCATTTGGGACAATCTTCTTCAGGATTCCCTATAATTCAGATGTTTTATTTTTTTGAATTATCCCATAATGCTCTCAGCGAATATTCTGTTCTTGTTTCCCATTTTTCTGCTTCTTTGAATGCTTGGGATAGTTTAAAAGTCTTATCTTCATTTTCTGAGATTCATTCTTCTCCATGTTTGACTGTATTTCTGAAGGTTTCTACTGTGTTTTGAAGCTTGTTGAATGCCTTTTTCACTCCTTAAGTTCTGCTATATCTTTTCTGATCATGTCCATATCCTTGATGACTTTGTCTTTGAATTCATTAATTTCTTGGGACAACTTCTGAACTATTTTTTGGTTTTGTATTACCATTATTTTCTTCCACTGTACTCACCTTATTTGCCATCCATATTCTGAATTCTATTTCTGACATTCATCAATTTCTCTGTGGATGGTATTTTCTGTTGTATCTCCTTTAAAATCCCTGGGGGGAGTTGATATGCTCTGATTTTCATGATATCTGAGTTCTTTTGCTGATTCTTCCCTGTGAGTATTTTCAGCTTCTTCCTTTTTAAAAATATGTTAATTATACTTTTTTAGTTGAATTGATAGGTTGTCCCTGGATATTTGTTGCAAGATAATCTAATAGGGAACCCTTAGGAAGCACCGTACTAACCTATTTGGTAATTAAATCTGACTGGTTAACACTGGCTTGGGAGGCCCCAGGAACTGGAGCTAACCACCCTTACCCCACTAAGCTGGAGCTTGTGGTTTTGACTTATCCCCTATAGCCTCACAGAGGTCCTTTTAAGGGCTCTAGTCAGTCAGAGATTCTGATGGCCAGCTTGGTGTGATAGTGAAACCTGGCTTTGTCTTGATGTTAACTTGCCCTCTACTCAATCCTAAGTAGTTGCAGTATTATGCTGGAATCTCTGTTGGGCAAAGATACAAACACCTGCAGCCCTGTCCCCACCAGGGATAGCTGGAGGAGGATAATCTTCAGGTAGACCTGCTGAATCTTCCCCTCACTGTTGCAATGCCACCACTGCTCTATCCAAGGCAGAAAAGTCATGAATTGGCAGCCCCAGACAGCAGGTCCAGGGGACAAGAATCAGTGACAGCACTGGCCCAGAGTTCTAGTCAAAGTCGCTCAGGCACTGGGGACCACTTATCGTTTTGAACTCAGTGGTTGGCCTGGCAGGCTAAAAACAGAAATCTGTGGCCAGCTCTTCCTGAGAATTCCCAAGGAGCTAGAGAAGAGTGTTTTCTAGTGGGAAAGAAACACAAAAATTTCTTCATCTAATTGCTGAAGTTAGGACATTGGCACTGTTTTCACACTATAGTTTGGCCACCTACAGAATGCCTGGGCCTCTCAGAGAACTGACCAAACACTCTGGCTGCTGCAGGGGGCAGTCCTTTCAGGCAACTAGGATGGGAGGGGAGGGTGAGCTGTGTGCACAGGATTGCAGGAAAATATTTAGTCACTTTTGTGCCAGGAATGATGGGGCCTAGGCTCAGTGGTAGAATCTCACTGGTGAAGGAGAACTGGGACTTATTGGTTCTTTCCTGTGTGGTAAGGTGAGAATACTTTTGTTCACTGCTTACTCATGGGCTGCTCATGGGAAAGCCCACTGACAAATTTCCATTTAGGGCAGCTGTCACCTTTCCTCTTGGCACTGGGTTCCTTACCTGATCTTTGCTGTTTTTCTTCCTGCCGCTTGACTTAGCTTCAATGATGTGCACCTCACTTTCTTCTCTCTATGCTCAACTCCCCTCTTGCAGCTTCTCTGAGTCTATTTCTGCCTAATATCTCTCCCTCTGGATAAGAGCCTATGGTGAAAACTACTTCTAGTTGCCCATCTTGGACTCCTACCCTAATTGAGGCATTTTTACTTATTTAGTTTTGAGCTTGTTAATTCATGTTGACTTTTAGTATCAGATAAGTTCAAGAAAAGTTATCAAGAGAAGTTATCAGGTCATGCTACTTATCCCAGCACTCTGGGAGGCCAAGGAGAGTGGATTGCCTGAACTCACAGGTTCAAGACCAGCCTAAGCAAGTGTGTCTCTAAAAGATAGCTGGGTGTTGTGGCAAAGGCCTGTAGTCCTAGCTACTTGGGAGGCTGAGGGATTGCTTGAGCCCAAGAGTTTGAGGTTCCTGTGAGCTATGATGCCACAGCACTCTGCCAAAGGTGACAAAGAAAGACTGTTTCAAAAAAAAAAAAAAAAGGAGAAAGAAAAAAAGTTGTGATTTTGTAGATCAATCAGCTTTTTCTTGTTGTTAACCTAGGAGTGCACTCTTCCCAGTTTTTCTAAATAATATTTAGAAAAATATAATATTAATAAAAAATATTTCTTAAGCAATATTCTCAAGTATTTTAACTGCACATGGAGGAGTTATAAAAATAAACCATAAACTTAGTTATAAAGATAGTCTCAGAAAAGTGTCCAAAGATTGAAATGAGACTTTTATTTGTGACTCCAATACAATTACATTATGAATCAATAATAAAAAATAACAAGCAAATTCAAGTGTTTGTATATTTGGAAATTAGAACTCAATGATACTTCTGAATAATCCATGACTCATGGAAGAAATCATACTAGAAATTTGAAAATAGCTTTTTTTTTTTTTGAGATGGAGTCTCACTTGGTCATGCTGGGTAGCGTACCATGGTGGCCTAGCTAACACCAACCTAAAACTCTTTGGCTCAGGTTATTCTCTTGACTCAGACCCTTAAGTAGCTTGGACTACAGGCACCCACCACAATGCCCAGCTCATTTTTTCATTTTTAGTAGATAGGGAGTCTCGCCCTTGATTTGTCTGGTCTCTAACTCCTGAACTCAAGGAATCCACCTGCTTCAGCTTCCCAAAATGCTAGGATTATAGGTATGAGTCACTGCTCCTGGCCTGAAAATAGCTTTAACTAAATGATAAAGACATTTATGGTCCTAAATGCACATATTGGAAAAGAAAAATTAGAAATAAAAAAGCAAAGCATCTACCTCAGAAGCTAGAATGGAAAAGGAAAATAGAAGGAAAGAAAGGAAGGATGGAATTAAAAAAGGTAAGAGCCAAAACCAGTCGATATAAGAAGAAGCATATGAGCATGGAAATGTCCAGTAAAATGGAAAACTTCTGAAGATACTGGTTAAAAAAGGGAAAGAATGAGTAATAAATTATTATGAGGAATATGTTTTTTCTAGTGTATCATTTTTATTCTCTTATTTATTTTTCTAGATATATTTTAGTTATTTTCTTAGTGGTTACCCTGGATATTACAATTAATATCTGAAATGTAAAACAATCCTAGTTTAACACCAATTTACTTTTTATAATATATAAAAACTCTGCGTCTTTAATCACAAATCATATCTTTATGTGTTGTATTCCTATTAACATAGATTTATAATAATTTATAATTACTTTATACAGTTTATTTTAAATAATTTGGGAAAAAGAGAGGAATTGTAAACCAAAAAAATGTAATAATATTGGTGTCTGTATTTTACCTTTACAATGTTCTTAATTTCTTTTATTCCTTGTGCTTTACTATTGCACTATGATTTCAGACTGAAAGACTGCCTGTAGAATTTCTTGTAGGGTAGTATATTGGTTTCATAGGGCTGCCAGCATGTAGTACCCTAGACTGACTGGAGTGAAAAATAAACATTTAATTTTTCACATGAGGCTAGAGATATGAGGCCCTTTTTTTGGCCTTACTAGATAAACATCTTTTCCCTGTAGCTTCACATGCTCTTCTGTGTGTGATTGTATTCTAATTTTATTTTCTTATACAGATGCCAGTTACATTTTATCAGGGCAAAGACCTATTTACCTTTTAAAAGGTCTTATCTCCATATATAATACTTGGGGCTAGGATTTAAATATATAAAATTTTGTGGTACACAGTTCAGCCTCTTAACAGGTAGATTTCTACCAATCAGCGCCTCAATTTTTGTTTATCTGGAAATGTCTTCATTTTCCCTTCACTTTTAAAGGATATTTTTGTCATAGAATTACTGTTTGATTTTTTTCTTTCAGCACTGTAAATTTTGTCCATTGTCTCTGGCCTCCTTGATTTCTTTCTTTCCTTCCTTCCTTCTTTTTTTTTTGTAAGGGGTGAATATTTTATTATAAGTCAATTATTCATGTTCCATAGGATTAAGTGATATGTAACATTTCAGCATTTCAGCTGTAGCATCTCTATCTATAAGCCACTTTCATTAATTTTTTAAAAACAATGATAACATTCATTTGATCACAACAGCATTTTGGCAAAGATCTCTGCTCTTCTCCCCATCAGCTGGAGTGATTTAAAGGCTGAAGGCTGAAATCATCTAAAGTCTTACTTACACTGAGTGTTGATTGTGTTCAGCTTCTTCTTCTTTTTTTATTGTTGGGGATTCATTGAGGGCACAAGAAACCAGGTTACACTGATTGTGCTTGTTAGGTAAAGTCCCTCTTACAATTGTGTCTTGCCCCCAAAAGTTGTGGCACACACCAAGACCCCAACCCCTCCCTCCTTCTCTCTCTCTCTGCTATTCCTTTCCCCCACGCCTCCCTCCTTTCTCTCTCTGCTATCCCTTTCCTCCACCCCCACCATGTCATTAATTGTCCTCATATCAAAATTGAGTGCATAGGATTCATGCTTCTCCATTCTTGTGATGATTTACTAAGAATAATGTGTTCCATTTCCATCCAGGTTAATGCAAAGGCTGTAAAATCTCCATTTTTTAAATGGCTGAATAGTATTCCATAGTGTGCATATACCATTTGCTAATCCATTCTTGGGTTGGTGGCATTTAGGCTGTTTCCACATTTTGGCAATTGTAAATTGAGCTGCGATAAACAATTTAGTGCAAGTGTCCTTATGATAAAAGGATTTTTTTCCTTCCGGGTAGATACCAGTAATGGGATTGCGGGATCAAATGGGAGGTCTAGCTTGAGTTCTTTGAGGGTTCTCCATGCTTCCTTCCAAAAAGGTTGTATTGGTTTGCATTTCCACCAGCAGTGTAAAAGTGTTCCCTTCTCTCCACATCCACACCAGCATCTGCAGTTTTGAGTTTTTGTGATGTGGGCCATTCTCGCTGGAGTTAGATGGTATCTCAGGGTGGTTTTGATTTGCATTTCTCTAATAATTAGGGATGAGGAGCATTTTTTCATATGTTTGTCAGCCATTCTTTGTCTTCTTTAGGGAAGGTTCTATTCAGGTCTCTTGCCCATTGATATATGGGATTGTTGGCTTTTTTCATGTGGATTAATTGGAGTTCTCTATATATCTTAGCTATCAAGCTTTTGTCTGATTCAAAATATGCAAATATTTTTTCCCATTGTGTATGTTGTCTATTTGCTTTGGTGGTTGTTTCCTTAGCTGTACAGAAGCTTTTCATTTTAATTAGATCCCATTTGTTTATTTTTGTTGTTGCAATTGCCATAGCAGTCTTCTTCATGAAGTCTTTCCCCAGGCTGATATCTTCCAGTGTTTTTCTTATACTTTCTTTGAGGATTTTTGTTGTTTCATGCCTTAAATTTAAGTCCTTTATCCATCTTGAATCAATTTTTGTGAGTGGAGAAAGGTGTGGGTCCAGTTTCAGTCTTTGACATGTGGATATCCAGTTCTCCCAGCACCATTTATGGAATAGGGAGTTTTTCCCCCAAGGTATGTTCTTATTTGGTTTATTGAAGATTAGGTAGTTATAAGATGTTAGTTTTATTTCCTGGTTTTCTATTCAATTCCAAATGTCTATGTCTCTATTTTTGTGCCAGTACCATGCTGTCTTGACCACTGTGGGTTTGTAGTACAGCCTAAAATCTGCTGATGTCCCCAGCTTTGTTTTTATTACTAAGAACTGTTTTAGCTACATGGATTTTTTTTCTGGGTCCATACAAAATGTAGGATCATTTTTTCCAAGTCTTGAAAGTACGATGTTGGTATTTTAATAGGGATGGCATTGAATCTGTAGATTGTAGATTGCTGTTGGTATTTTAATAGGGATGGCATTGAATCTGTAGACTGTAGATTGCTTTGGGAAGTATAGATATTTTTAACAATGTTAATTTTTCTGAACCATGAGCATGCTATGTTCTTCCATTTGTTAATATCCTGTGCTATTTCCTTTCTTGAGGTCCTTCACCTCTTGTTAGGTATATTCCTAGATATTTCACCTCCATGATTTCTAATAAAAAAGTAGACATGGCTCGGTGCCTGTGGCTCAAGTGGCTAAGGTGCCAGCCACATACACCCAAGGTGGTGGGTTCGAATCCAGCCCGGGCCCACCAAACAACAATGACAGCTGCAACCAAAAAAAAAAAAATAGCTGGGCGTTGTGGCGGGTGCCTGTGGTCCCAGCTACTTGGGAGGCAGAGGCAGGAGACTTGCTTGAGCCCAGGAGTGGGAGGTTGCTGTGAGCTGAGATGCCACAGCGCTCTACCCAGGGGGACAGCTTGAGGCTCCTGTCTCAAAAAAAAAGTAGACATTAGTATTATTGAGGATCCCCTGTTTGTGATTAACTGTTCTCTCTTGCTGTTTTTATGGTTCTCTCTTGATTATTGGCTATTTAGTTTAATTATAATGTGTGTTTGTGTGGATTTCTTTGAGTCTATTCTATTTGGAGTTCATTGATCTTCTTGGATATGTAAACTCATGTCTTTCATCAAATTTGAGAAGTTTTTTCCCATTGTTGCATCAGATTGTCTTTCTGCCTCTTTCTTTTTCTCATTATTTGGTGATTCCCATTATGCATAAGTTTTTATGCTTAATGGTGTCCCACAGGACTGTTTGCTTTTCTTTATTCTTTTTAAAAATTGTGCTCGTCATAGTGAATGATCTTGATTGATTTGTGAAGTTTGTTGACTCTGCTAAAATCTATAGTTTAATCCCTTTGGAGAATTTTTATTTGGATTTGTACTTTTCAGGTTCAGAGTTTCCTTTTGTAGTCTTCTATATTTTTGTTGATATTCTTTATTTGTTGTGGCATCATTCTTCTGGTTTCCTTTAGTTCTTTGTCCATGGTTTTCCTTACTCTTTGAGTACATTTAAAATGGTTAATTAATAGTTTTGTCTAGTAAGTACAAAGTCTGGGGTGCCTTAGGGACAATTTCAATTTTTTTTTTTGAGAATGAGTCATACATTGTTGTTCCTTTTTTTGTTGATACATTGTTGTTTAATTTTTTTTTTTGAGAATGAGTCATACATTGTTGTTCCTTTTTATGTCTCATACTTTTTATTTTGTTGCTGAAGACTGAACAGTTTGAGTATTTTGATGTGATAATGCTAGAAATAAGATTTTTCCCTTGCTTGCCATGAGGGTTTGTTTTTTGCTGCTTGTTGTGGGTTGTGGTTATTTATTTACTGACTTTTCTAAAGTAATGTTTTGTTAACAACATTCCTATGTAAGTTGTCACCTAGTGATTAGGCAGAGATTTTTTTTTAATGATGGGTGCCCCCCAACAAAAACAATTGAACAAACCCCCAAACCCCTTTTTGGCTTTTACAGATTGACTGTGCATTTGGGCACTCCTGCAACTCCTATTCCAGATGTTTACAACTCTGCCTCATCTTTTACTCCCATTTTCAAATGCCTTAAGGTTAGCCAGAGGAGAAAACGTAGTATCTTATCAAATATTTTCTGAGCATGTGTTAACCCTGGGCATATGAGTTGCCTTCTAGATTTTCCAGAATAAGCCAGAGATTTTCAAAGCCTTTATTTTCTTACCCATATCCTTCTCTAACCTCTTTCTTCCTGGCTTTTTCATCATGCCTGCTACTTGTTCCCTTGCTATAGGTGGCTGCAGGCAGTATATTTGCTTTTAAATACTTTTCATAAACAGCATCTTGGAGTCCACTCCAACCCTGCAAATGTTTTAAGGTAGTAGAAGCAAAGGAGAGACCTTGAGCAAATTCTTTGGGGAGATAACTGGACAGCTTAAAACATATATTCTTTTTTAAAAAATTTCATGTTAATGTGAGAGTACAAACAACTAGGTTATAATATCTGTATTCATTAGGTACAACCATAGTTCTTTGAGAACAAGTGGTATCTCTTCCTCTGGTACCTGCAAGCCATGTCCAGTATATGGGCTACTATCCTCATGGATACTGCTGAGCTAGATGGAAGGAAATGGAATGGTAGGTGGATAAGGTCAAGCACTACATTCCCCTCTTAAATTATTTTTTCTTTAAGGTTTGTCTTGTTCTGTTTTGTCTTTTCTGGGGTAATAGGGTGAATAGGCCACCTGATTTTTTTAAAAACTTAATTCATTTAAAAATTATTTATTATTATTACTATTATTTTTTAAATTTTGAAGCCACCTGCTTTTTACAATCTGGCCAATTGGCCAGATGTGTACAAGCAGGGTTCCAAGAGTAGGAGAGTGGTAGGAAAGGTGATTTAGACTTAGGATTGGCACAAAAGCACTTCCACTGCATTTATTGGCTTACTGCAATTACAAAGCCCACCCTAGGTTGAGAGAGAGCGAGAGAGAGAGAAAATAATCTCATCTCATGATAGGAGGCACTGTAGAGGAATCATGTTGCAAAGAATGTGGATACAGAAAGGAGTGAAAAAATGTAACCATATAACTTGTAAAGCAAAAGTTTATTTCCAATATTTAAATGAAATAGGTGGTTAGAAGTGCTGGGTGTTTTGTTTAGTTCACAGACTGGAAGCTATGGATCTATTGAAATATATGTTGTAACTTTATAACTAGTGTTCTTATTACTTGAATCTAATGCCATAAAACTCAAAGTACTTTACATTGACATCAACCAATTTTATGAAGCAAATACCTTAGAATATCCTAAGTATTGTGGTGAAACTAAAGAGATCATAATAAATTATGAAAAATTTTAGTGTTTATATGTTGTTATTTCTGTTTTTCTAGTTGGAATCAGATGTTCCAGATTTATTTCCTCTTTATCTAGAAATGCATGTTGTGGTGGACAATGCTTTGGTATGTATTTTACTTTTTTTTTTTTTTACAACTCTTTATTACTGAAAATGTATGATTATGTCTAGGTAGAAAACAACTAAAAGATTCTAGTCTTACTTAGATGTACATCATAGAGTTAATAGTGGAAAAATGTGGAAATTGAAAAACTAAATAGTCAAAATTATATCAGTTTTGTGATTTTGGTCAAAAAGAAGTTCCTATTTTAGGAAGTCTTGAGGAGCAATATGTAGCCGTAGGAATGTTTTACCTTATAAAATATTTATTGGGGCAAAAGTGATAGTAGTATAACTACACAGAACTACATTATTGTGTGAAGCTTTTTAAAGCAGTTTGGATGGTACACCTGTTTCAGTCCATTGTTTTTCTGATATAAAAGACAGCTCTAGGTCCTTAATTCTCATAAAGAATTTGAGGGCTTTTGAACTTCGGAACCTTGGGGTGATGACCACTTTTGCTTTATTTCCCCTAATAGTTGAAATACTTTAGAAAATAGGGATAAAAATATATTTTCCTGGTTTTATTCTGATGATAGCATTTATTTGTCACACCCATGGAACTGTACAGGGAATATGAATAGTATTCATTGCCAATTCTTAAGGTTGAGCTTTTTTTTTTTTGTGGTTTTTGGCCAGGGCTGGGTTTGAACCCACTACCTCCGGCACATGGAGCCGGTGCCCCACTCCTTGAGCCACAGGAGCTGCCCTTAAGGTTGAGCTTTTTAGGAAGCCAGAGTTGATGAGATTTTACAAAAATCCTTTTGAAAATTTTTTTGTTTTATATTATGTTATCAACCTTGAGAGTTATTTCAAGAATGTCTTGTCCAAATTGCCAGGTTTGCAAACTGTGTGATGTTGATTAAGCATTTCTTCTCTATGTTCTTATATGCATTTATATATTCTTTAATAAAACAGACATTAAACCAGGTATAGAATCTGTGTTACTATATGTTGTGCCTATGAATAAAAGTAATATTGATTTTTTATTTACTGGTTTTATAGTACCATATGCTTTCTCAATCATGGTACTAAATTCACTAGGCAAGAGCTGTGGATATATATATATATATATATATGTATATATATATAAAATTTATTTGTAATATATTTATATATCCACAACTGTTGCCTAGTAAATTTAGTACTATGATTGAGAAAGCATATGGACTATAAAAACAGTTTAATAATGGAGACTGACATGGAAACATACAACTATAACTTGGTATACAATAAAGAGAGTGCAAGCAGATGTTTTAAAATGTAGGTTTTATTATTATTCAGATATATTGATGCCAACAGATCAGGAGATGATTGTTATTGAAAAGACAGAATGTTGAACTACTTACATTCAAGTTGTATATTAAACCAGCATATTGTACCCCATAATTGCGTTAATGTACATAACTATGATTTAATTAAAAAAAAGATAAAACACCGAGGAAAAAAAGAAAAGAAAAGACAGAGTGTTACTTGCAGTTTCCAATGGTAGGGAGCACGCCACATAATGCAAGGAGCATATGAAAAATGCAGGGAGCATTTATTCCATATCATGCTTAGACCACAGGGGGAACATCAGAGCCAGCCAGGAGGTAGAGGACTCAAGGTGACCTGTGGTCAAGTGTTGCTATTGTTCCAGTGAGAAGTAACTGATAAGGTAGGGTAAGTAGTGTTAGGATTGCTAATTTGATTTATTTCATTGGGCCCTGGGGGAAAGGACTGTCCCTAGTTGCCTGATACTTGGCCCTGGGGTGATTAGGGGAAGGGAGTAGTGACTCTGAGTATGAAAACATGGTAATGTGGGCTCTGGATTGATTAGTTTGTATGTGAAAGGTACAATCCAAGGTAAGTAAGTCATTTACTATCTCTAGGGATTGGCTGGTTCTGAGAGGGTTGAGTTTTCCAGGATTAGCAAGGCCTCAAGATGTTAAAGCTTCAGAAATACAGAAAATAAGAAGACAGTACTAATAGAGTAAGTCACATAATGAATATAAGAAATGAAAAATGGGTGGAGGGTGGAGACCAGGAAAATTTTGTGTAAAATCTTTGTTTGCAAGAGCATAAGTATGAGAGAAAAGTTCCCATCAGGAAACTAAAAGGTTAGCCTCATTAATATATAGGGTTAAAAGAGAGATATGAATATAGATGAATTACAGAATTGATAATACATTTGGATTTTTACCCTAAAGGTTATAGAGATTCGTTGAAATATTTTAATCAGAGGAGTAATATATTTATGTTTTCATCTTTGAATAATAATTTTGGTGATAGTAGTGTTGGGTAGCCAACCTTTTTTTTCTCAGCAGCATATTGGAAGAAGAAGAGGTGTCTTGGGTCACATTTTAAGTAAACAAACATTAAAGAAACCTGATTAGCAAAGATAAGGTTCATTCATACTTTTTGTGATATCTTGATAACACTGATAAACTAAAAAAGTTCTCACAAAACCAGCATGCAGCTCATGGACTGCAGGTTGGCCACTCCTGTGAGGGACTGAATTGCTAGTGGGAAAACTGGATGAGGAGGAACCATTTGAAAGACTATTCTAGTAACTAAGGTGGAAATTTATCAATTAGTAATATTAGGAATAAAAATAAAGGGGCAACTTTAGAAGTTACTGAAGAAGTTGAATTAGAAGGATGTGTAAATTGATTTGATTTACTTAAAACATTTATTGAGCATCATTTAGATACCAATAAACAAAAGAGAAAAATTTCTGCTGTCAGGAATGTAATAGATGATACCATTCACTAAAGTAATGAAAATGTAAGGAGGAACTGACTTTACAGGGAAGATAAGGAGTTTTTTTTTGAATATGTTTAACTTAATTTTGAATATGAATTTAGTTTGAGATAATTTGAGGATCCAGTGTAACATCCAAGGCATGCTATGCCATTGCGAGTTTATTTCTCTCTCTCTGTATATATGCATCTACACATATACAGAGAGAGAGAGAGAGAGAGAGAATCACTCTTGGTATATACTGTATATATATACAGAGAGAGAGAAACTTGCTATGGTTTATATATACATATAGCTTTATATATACTATATATAATTACATATATATAGTATATATATAGTTTTGACATTGTTGCAATCCAGAGTTTATTCAGATTTCAACAAATACATGCTTATTAGTAATACATACTAACGATATACACTAATAGTACAATGCACACTACACACTAATAGTAAACACACACTCATTTGTGTGTGTGTTTGTGTATGTAGATTCACGCAGTAGTAACATATAAGTGGCTTTGTTTAACCACCAGCACAATTAAGACACTCAGCAGTACTGTCACCACAAGACACAGTTATACCAGCGGTCCCCAACCTTTTTGGCACCAGGAACTGGTTTAATGGAAGACAATTATTTTGTAGATGGTTTTGGGATGAGTCAAACACATTATATTTATTGTGTACTTTGTATCTATTATTTTTACATTGTAATATATAATGCAATAATTATACTTCTTGCTATAATGCAGAATCACTGGGAGCCCTGCCCTTATTTTCCTGCAACTAGACAGTCCCAGTGTTAGCATCACTGCCTCAACTCTCTCTCTCATATCATCAGGCATTCTACTTTCTGTGGCCTGGGGTTGGAGACCACAGTCTTTTGCTATCCTTTAGAGCCACACCCATTCCCCTCTTCTTAACCCATAGCAACTACTAAGCTGGTCTCCTTTATGATTGCACATATATTGCTTAAAGTTATCATTCAGTATGCATTTTTCTGAGGTTGTTTCACACTCAGCATAATTTTTTTGAGGTTTAGCCAAGCTATTCACATATCAACAGTCAGTTCGTTTTTATTGCAGAGTAGTAGTACATAGTATGAATGTACTGTAGTTTGTTTAATCATTTCATTATTGAGTTGTTTCCAGTTTTTGGCCATTATGAGTTAAGCTGTAAAGGATATTAATGGGTAGATTTTTGTATGAGAATCAGTTTTTATTTGTTTGAGATAAATGTCTATGAGTGAAATTGCTGGACTATATAGTATGTCCATTCTTTGTTTTGAAAGAAGTTACCAAACTGTTTTCCAGAGTTGCTGTGTTTTACATTCCTGTTAGCAATGAAGAATCAATATATTCATGTTTTATTCATTAATATTTTATTTGATATATTGAACCTCCAAACAGTCTCAAAACTCTGACAGTAAATCTTATATAGACAGTAAATCTTAAAAATATTACATAAATTATATTTAAATATAAATTAATTCTGTTTTTCAGTATGATTACTGGGGCTCTGATAGCATGATCATAGCAAATAAAGTCATTGAAATTTTGGGCCTTGTAAATTCAGTAAGTATTTTTCTTATCATATAAGAAATTATTTATTTTGAAATTACAATTTGCACTAACTTGATATGATATTTCTGAATAATTAAGTTATTCATATAAACTGAGCATGGAATTGTGAAAATGAATTAATTTCTAGGTTATTGTAAAATAACATAACAATTAATTTTGGATGTATTTTTCTCTTCTGTTTTTAGATGTTCACTCAATTTAAAGTTACTGTTGTGCTGTCATCATTGGAATTGTGGTCAGAAAAAAATAAGATTTCTACAGCTGGTGAGGCAGATGAGTTATTGCATAGATTTTTAGAATGGAAACAGTCTTATCTCACCCTAAGGCCTCATGACATTGCACATTTATTCATGTAAGAATAATATTTCAGTATTTCTAGAAAAAAACAAATATCTGTGATAATATTGTAGCTTAATTTAGGGAATTGTTATTCATTTATGGCTATCCATATGTTAATTATTCATTATGTGATTCATTTAGATCTTATTCTCTGCCTCTGATTGTCAGGCAATAAAAAAGCTATCAATACTTATTTCTGTGCTTATCAACCTTTTAAAAATGAAGAGTTTGAGAATTTTAAGAGTGTAAACTATCTCAGGACTCAACTCTAGACTCAATACTCTTAACTACTATAAAGAGATGGATTTATCTTGTGAGGTTTTTTATTTTTATTATGAGTTTTGATCAAAGTCTTGGTAAAGTTGGTGACCAATATTTTATCCTAATTAATTTTTTTAATTATTTAAACATGTCAGTTTTAATGATAAATTATAGCTATATGTTTAGAATAGAATTCATATTAAAGTTATTAACAATAATCAGAAAATATCCTTCAATAAATATATATTTTAAAGTTGGTATTTTAATATTTCCTTTTGTATATATAAGATTAATCTTTCCATCATATTTCTTATGGCAATACATGTGATTATTCTTGTTCCCTACACTTTCTTATAATGTTTTTATAGTTTCATGTCTTAAATTTAAGTCTTTAATCCAGTGAGAATCTATTTCGGTTAGTGGTAACAGGTGTGGGTCCAGTTTCAATTTTCTGCATGTCACTAGCCAGTTCATCCAGCACCATTTGTTGAATAGGGAATCATTTCCCCATTTAATGTTTTTAATTGAAACATCAATTATTTGATTATTCTTTTTATTTTTGCCAGATTGATGGATATAAATAATGTCATTGTCATATATGTATATTTTTATTCTGATGTCTGGTGGATTTGAGTGTCTTCTCATGTGTTTCTTGATCATTTGGATCTGTCCTTCTGTGATTGACTTTTCATGTCGTTTCAATATTTGCTTGTAATATTTATTTTTTAGTTTTTTCCTTGCAAGTTGTAAGGGTTTTTGTTTTTTGATGATTTTGGCTATTAACTTTTTGTTTATATGTATGACAAATATTTTTTACACATCCATAATTTTTTCTATAAGCTATTTTCCTTTTCTACAGGAAAACTTTTACAATTGAAGCAACATCAGAAAGTGTAGGGAAAACTCTTGAAGAAATAGGCCTGGGCGAAATTTTTATGAGGAGGACTGTCTCATTAAGTTTTTTTTTTTTTTTTTGAGACAGAGCCTCAAGCTGTCCCCCTGGGTAGAGTGCTGTGGCATTACAGCTCACAGCAACCTCCAACTCCTGGGCTCAAGAAAGTCTCCTGTCTCAGCCTCCCAAGTAGCTGGGACCACAGGCACCCGCCACAACACCCGGCTATTTTTTGGTTGCAGCCATTATTGTTGTTTGGCGGGTCCAGGCTGGATTCGAACCCGCCACCTTAGCTATACGTGGCTGGCGCCTTAGCTGCTTGAGCCACAGGCACTGAGCTCCATTCAGTTGTTAACTTCTTCTCTTTCTGTTTTTTTGAGGAAGGCTTGCAGTGCGATAAATTTCCCTCTTAGGACTGCCTTTGCAGTGTCCCAGAGGTTCTGATAACTCATCTCTTCATTGTTGTTGAATTCCAAGAATTTAGTAATTTCCTTCTTGATATCATCTTTGACCCAAGTGTCATTGAACATAAGGTTATTTAGCTTCCATGATTTTGTTTGAGTCTGCAAGTTCCTGTTGTTTCTGAGTTCAACTTTTATTCCATGTTGTTCTGAGAAGATGCAAGGGATAATTTCTATTCTTTTAAATTTGCTGAGGTTAGACTTGTGACCTAGGATGTGGTCTATTTTGGAGTATGTTCCATGGGCTGATGAATAAAATGTGTACTCAGTTTTATTAGGGTGAAATGTTCTATAGATGTCCATTAAGTCCAGATGCTGAACGGTTAGGTATAAATCTAGAATTTCTTTGCTAAGCTTTTTGTTGGACGATCAGTCCAGCACTGCCAAAGGGGTATTAAATTCCCCAACTATGATGGAGCTGGGAGTAATCAGGTTGCTCACGTCTGTTAAAGTATCTCTTAAAAATTGGGGTGCATTCTGATTGGGTGCATAAATATTGATAATTGAAATCTCATCATATTGAGTACTACTTTTAACAAATATAAAGTTACCATCATTATCCTTGCTCACTTTTGTTGGTTTAAAACCTATTTGTATCTGCAAATAGTATTGCAACACCTGCTTTTTTCTGCTTTCCATTAGCCTGGAAAATAGATGACCATCCCTTCATCCTGAGTCTATGCTTGTCTTTTAAAATAAGGTGCGTTTCCTGTACTCAACAGATGTCTGGCTTGAGTTTTTGTATCCAGTCAGCCAGCCTGTGTCTCTTTAGAGGGCAGTTTAAGCCATTTACATTGATTGAGACTATTGATAATCCTGGCATAATTTTGGGTGTCGAGTTTTTGAAGATTCATTAGACATCTTTGATCTTTTTGTCGCTGTGGAGATTGGAATTTAGTCAAAATTTTCTGGGTGGGTTTATTTGTGTGGTGGAGGATTGCATTGGTCCTTTTGGAGGATAGGTTTGAGGATATCCTGGAGGGCTGGTTTAGTAATGGCAAATTTCTTCAACATGTGAATATCATTAAAGTATTTAATTTCTCCATCATATATGAAGCTCAGTTTAGCTGGATAGAATATTCTGGGTTGAAAGTTGTTTTGTTTTAGGAGGTTGAAGGGCGGTGGCCACCCTCTTCTAGCCTGAAAGGTTTCAGTAGAGAGATCTGCAGTCATTCTAATATTCTTCCCCTTGTAAGTTAATGTTTCTGCTTCAGGATTTTCTCTTTCATGTTAACTTTAGTGAAGTTGATTATGATATGCCTGGGGATGTCTTGTTCGGGGTTAGTCGTGTTGGGGTTCTGAAGCTGTCTGCTATCTGAATTTCAGGGTCCCTTGGCATGTCTGGAAAGTTCTCTTTCATAATTTCATTAAGAAGAGCCTCTGTGTTTTGTGAAGCAACTTTGTCACCTTCAGGGATTCCTATGAGGTGAATATTAGTTTTCTTCAAATTATCCAAGATCTCTCTGAGTGAGAGATCTGTTTTTGTTCTCCATTTGTCAAAATCTTTGGAAGTCTGGGTGCGTTCAAGGTCTTTGTCTTCAGTGTCGGAGATCCTATCTTCTGCCTCATCCATCCTCTGATGGAGGGATTCAACGGTGCTCTTCAAATCTGCTACCTCTTCTTTCAGTGCATTGTAATTCTTGATCATTTTATTTTTGAAATCATTGAATTCCTGGGACAGCTTTTGAATGATTTGAAGTTCTAGCTCCCTCTTTTCCTCCAACCTGTTGATCTTACTCCCTATCCAGATTCTGAACTGAATTTCTGACATTTCAGATATCTGTTTATGTAGTGGGTCTTCAGTTGTGTCTACCCCATCCTTCTTTGGGGAAGTTAATCTACTCTGGTTATTCTTGTTGCCAGAGTTTTTCTGCTGATTCCATCCCATGTTAAATTTGCACCTTTCGGAAACCATCCCTAAAACCATTCTGCCAGTGGCTTCTTCTAGTTTTCTCCTGGGCACAACCCGGCAAGACCCCGGGAGGCAGGGCCAGCAGGCAGGGTGATGCAACCCACCCCTGCAGGAGTCAGTGTTGCAGTTAAGGCCCTGGGAAGCAGGCACAACCTGCCCCAGAGGAGGTCAGTTGTCCTTACTGGCCACCAAAGCCCCGGAGGCAGATGCACGGCTGGCAGGATGGTGCGACCCTCCCAGGCTAGAGCTGCTGGCAACTGCAAGCTGGCAAGGCCCCGGGAAGTGGGCATGCAGCTGCACGACCTGCCCCAGCAGAAGTCAGTTGTCCTTGCAGGCCACCAAAGCCCCAGAGGCAGGCGTGCAGTTGGTGGGACGGTGCAACCCTCTCCAGCAGGAGTTGACAGTGATGGCATGCTGGGAGGTACTGGGAGGCAGCTGCATGACTGTGCTACCTGCCCCAGCAGATGTCAGTTGTCCTCACAGGCCGCCAAGCCCCAGAGGCAGGCGCGCCGCTGGCGGGATGGCATGACCCTCCCGGGCAGGAGCTGCTGGTGACTGCCAGCCAACAAGACCCCAGGAGGCGGGCACGGAAGTGCATGACCGGCCGTGCAGAAGTCAGTTGCCTACACTGGCCACCAAAGCCCTGGAGGCTGGCACGTGACTGACAGGATGGCGTGACCCTCTCAGGCAGGAGCTGGTGGTGATCCAGGGCCAGGGGGCCCCAGGAGGCAGGCGTGTGGCTGTTTGACCTGCCCTAGCAGAAGTCAATTGCCCTCACTGGCTACCAAAGCCCTGGAGGCAGGCAAGCAGCTGGCGGGACTGCACAACCCTCCCTGGCAGGAGTCGACAGCAGCCACCAGCCAGCAGGGCTCCTGGAGGCGCAGTGACCCGACCCAGCAGAAGTCAATCACCGCCAAGGGCCACCAAAGACCCGGAGGCGGATGCCAGGCGGGGTTTGTAGCCCTCCCTGTCCAGCGTCAATCCCAGTCACCGGCACCAGGGTCTCAGGAAGTGCAGATAGCAGCCTGGGAGACAGCTGAGTGCAGAATGCGCTGGCTGAGGGAGATCCATCTGCACTCAGAAAGCGTGTATCAAACAGTTCTCCTGGTGAAGGACTGGGATAGGAGTTTGGTCTTGAAAGGGTGGGTGGATGCTGTTCTTGGGTCTCCTCTCCCTGTCTCTGCCAGCAAAGGGAGGGAGAGTGGACTGGAAACTCAAAATGGCAGTGCAAACGCCAGTTCCACTTTTCTGCCTGGGGGAGGGTGTTCTGAGTCTCAACTGGGTTCCTCTAGGGTAGTAACTTCCCTGTTGGCAGCTCTCACTCATGCAGTGAGCGAATAGGTCCTCAGTTTATCCGTGGCCTGTAGGAGACTTGAAGGAGTGGTTGAAGAGGAAACAAAGGAAAAGCACACCTTTCTTGGGGGAGGGGATGGGTGCTATTCCTTTGGGGTGAATTATGTACCTGTGGATTGTCCTCTAGGAGTCTCTGCCTGTCTCAGAAGAGGTGTCCTGCCAGTATCACTCTTCTCTCTCAGCTGGGCTCCCAGTTTTCGTCTTTGTTGGGGGTTTCTCTGGACTTTACCCTTTCCTCTGAACAGGAGCTTCTGTTGGAGACTGGTGCCTGTCAGCCATCCTGACCACTCCCCCTACCGTACTATTTCCTATAGGCACTATGATGTACAGTAAATCTCTAGGGCCTATTTATCTTGTATAACTGAAACTTTCTTCCCTTTGACTAATACCTTCTTAATCTCCCTTTCCCACATTTCTCTTACACAACACTCTTCCCAAGTTTCTTCTTAGTGCAAACACACACACATATTTTCTCAAGCTTCTGTTGTGTGTTGGAGATTGTGTTTGAACCTGATGATTGTTGATTCCTCCACAGCCACCATCAGAGAAGATTGTTTATCAGGAAAAGCTAATTTTATTAAACATACTGCAACAAAGAGAAAAACCACATTAACAGGGTCTTATTAGTTCCCTAAAAGAAGACATAAGGGGAGGGTATTTGTAAGGTTTGGGGGACTGGACTCAAATTGTTTAAAGTAGGTACTTTAAGGTGGGAGGTTGATGAGATTAGGCAAAAATCATGACACAATAGTTTATGACATAAAGCTCTTGATAAGAAAACTGTTGTCTGATAAACGAAGTACTCCCCCAAGTAAGAAGAAAGTTGTCCAGTAAGAGAACTGTATGGCCAGAAGAGAAAACTCATTGCTGGAATAAACTAGTTTGCAGTAATTTCTTGAAACAAATACAAAAATTATTTACTGGTTTATAATTTTGTCTTTATAATAAACTCATGTTCATATAAGTGGTCTCAGTTCTATAAATATAAAATCAAATAAGGCATTTTTTTATTTCAAGAAATGTATTATCTAATATGAATAATAAGACATAAAAAATTATTTTTGGTTGGATTGGGAGGAGAAAATACAGCATATAAAAGAGATAAGGTCAAAAGAAACTAATCATTGATTGGACATGGGCATAAGGGAGAATAAAGAGCCTAGAATATTTCCTATTTATCTCACTCGGATGTTTTAGAAAATATTGGCAACACTAACTAGGATCAAAAATATGGTTAAAATTAGGTAAAGGAGAAAGGTAAATAATGATGTCCATTCTGGACAGGTTGACTTTGAGACAAGCAAGTAGAGATGCCTTAAGATAAATAAGTAGAGATGACTAGTATGCAGTTGGTTATATAGGCCAGTGTTTGGTGGAGAAAGCTACAGCAAGACCTTAAATGTACGTATCATTCAGCCCTAGCTAGTTGTGGAATTCATGGACATAGACAAGATCAATGACAAAATAAGCAGAGGGAGAAGAAGCCAAACATTAAGCTGTGGACACCTTCAGGATTTAAAAGACAATCAGAGAACAGTCGAACCAAAGAGATCAACAAGGGTGTTAAAGAAATCAAGAGAATAAAGAATTTTAAACAATAGAGAGAGTCAGCGATGAGATGTCAAATACTGCAGAAAATTTACTAAGATATAGGCTATAAGTAACTGATAATTGGAATGTTAAGAATACATTTAGTATTGATAAGTTCAACAGAGTAAAAAAAACAAAAGCCTAAAATTTCTGTCTTCTAGTTATATTCCTCAGTATAAACTCCCCAACATTTTAAAACAACATAGAAAGAGAACTGTTTTCCATTTTCTCACTAATGTAGATGATGATAAATCTCTATCACCTCTCCAAATCACCAACTATGACATCTCACTATAATGGAAATATGTTGTTTTTTTTTTTTTTTGATCCTTTCTGTATTTGGGAATGGCTCTCATTATGAGATTTGGTGGGAAGCAGGTCCAACCATTCACTGTAAAACCCAAAAATGTCCCAAACTCTTTTCCATTCTGCCTTTAGCTCAAGCATGATCAGTGATGTATATTTCATCCATCAAATACATCAACACTAGACTTTTAACCCAAGAGCCAATGATGCTAGAACTGTGTAGGAGTCCCCCAAAAGCAGGAGGGCTTAAAGCCAGGTCAAGTTCCTGGCTAAACAGCTGGGAGGCAATTGAAAAGTTGGGTGCTCAGTGGCTGTAGCAGGAGGAGCAGTGCCCTCACCAGAGCAGTGCTGGGTTTGCTTTCTCTTTATAATAAAAGCAATAGCTGACACTGCTGGGAGCTAACTATATGTCTGGTATATCCTAAGAGCTTTGGTTTTACACCCTTCTCTGGATTTCTTAATCTCAGCTCAGCTGGGTAGGATAATTCTCTGGTGTATGTATTGGGGGTGGGGGAGGGTGGGCTGTTCTGTGCACTGTGGGATGTGTAGCAGCATTCCTGATCTCTACTCATTAGATGCCAGAGCACCCTTTCAGTTGTGGTAATTAAAAATGTCTCCAGACATCACCAAGTGCCCCCTGTAACATAAAATAGCCCTTGGTTTAGAATGACTGCACTAACTCATTCAATATTCACAACCACCCCAAGATGGAGGCACTGAGCTAAATTCTCCAAGCCTCTAGAAGATTCAGTTCCTTCTTTTCATAAGTCTAATAGAGAGATCTAAAATCTAAAATCAGTTTTTGTCTAAATCTGTTCTGGTTTCTACTAGAATTTCTTATCCCTCAATTCTATTCTCACAGGAGTCTCAAAGTAGTTGCCATTTTCCTTCAGATTATCCCTGGGTCGTACAAAATCAAAACTCTGATGTGAAGGAGACATTGCTGCATAGGAGTTCATAGCTTGGGAAAGGGAAATGGATTTTCTCTGGTTATCCAATGCAGAAAAGTAATTTCCAAGCTTAATTAGCTGTCTTGGCTGACATTGGGGCCAGTTCTTCTGCAGCCCTCATTAAAGCATTATCAGTAAAACAGAAGGCTCAACTGTCCTCTTTTAATGAGGCAACTTCATACCCCATTTTCAAACAGTAAGTCAGAAGAAATCTCTCTGTTTTTTTCCTTAAGAGTGTAGATGGCAGGTAATTGGATCATTAGTCCATCCTTGACTGAGATCTCCCCTGGAAAGCCTACTTTGTTCTTTGAAACACTCACTTTCTCCTGGGGCACCACCTTGGTGAGCACCTACCCACCCCTCAGAAGTCTCGGAGTCAGTTACAAAATCAGGCATATGCCTGCTCAGAAGCTGTGGGCTGAACATAAAGACCATGGCTTCAAAACATATTGCACCCAAACCTCCTCCAAGAGCTTTTATTTTTATTACAGAGGTAAGGCCATGTGGTGAGTTAACAGCATGAGCTTACAGTCAGATTGATGGGCTCCATGGCCTGCCCCAGCCCCTTCTGACGGCTTAGCCTTAGTGAATTTTCCTTACCTCTCGGAGTCTTAGTCATCTCCTTCAGAAAATAGAGGGAATTGTGTATTATATGAAGTGCTTGTGAGAAGGAAATGAGATGAGAATGCCAAGAACTTAATACACATTCAGCAAATAATAATTGTTATTGTTCTTTGATAACGTCCTTTCCCTGCTACCGAGGGTCATCACATTCGCCATATGTACTATATATAAGCAGCCTCAAATTCCCTGAAGTCTGTTTCCCAGGACTACCCAGTCGATGATTTGAAATGTGCTTGCATCATTCTCTGAGTCTTGTGTTTATTTTTCTGCAGACTATGCAATTCTAAAGGAAGGCAGATGTTACAGAGGATGAATCTACAGTTCAGGAAGGACTTAAGCAGGAATCTCCCGGTTGGTGGTCTTCCCCCGATACCTCATGGACCATCACAATATTGCACTTGTCTCATTATGACATTTGTTCATACATGTATAACTTTTTCATTATGTCTTACATAAGTAGTCAGTGCTTCAGTGTTTCTACCCGCCTGTGAATTCAGAGAACGGTTTCAAGTGAGCCTAAACCATGTACGGGAGTAGACAATTGGCAATGAGGTTGTCTTTAAGCGAGACAGGATGAAAGAGAAGTCAGACCCAGATGGGACTGACTGTGGGAAGAATTCAGGGATGTTTTACCCTGCTGGCGGGGTGATTCTTTGACCCTGCTCCATGTACAGTGACCCCAAATGATTCCTGCCTCCACACCTGCTCAACTCGGTGTCACTATTCTGACTCAGGTTCCCAGCACTGCTGCTTCTGTCATTGACTCAAGTCAAAATTTCACATCGGATTCCAGAAATCTGTGTGTAACTCACCAGTATCTATTATGTGGAATATCTTGTTTCTGGCTGCCTTAGCCCTGGACTAGCTTTTGATCTTGACGTGCTTCTGAACACTCAGAGGCCCAAAAGCCTCAGAATCTATCCACAAATTTCTAGAAACAATAGAGCATCTTTCTGTCTCTTGGTTTCCTAGTCTTTGGAAATTTACTTAATGGGATTTTAAACCTAGATTTAGTTTGTTTCCCAAGATTTCTTAGTACAGGTTCAACTGTATAACCCCAAGTCATTGTGTAGAAATATCCAGAGGAATCATTCTTGGTCAGGACTCTTATCACCACGTTTGAATGGCTGTGGAGGTATAAACTTACCACTTAGGGGAATACGGTGTTTTCCTCTTTTGAATCCTTGGAGTTTATCATGTTCTCCAATTAGAAAGAATGGCACGGGTGGAAGAAAATGTCCTTTTCTAGAGGGGGATGAGAAGCTACCCACAAACAAGGACAACAGTAAACAATAGGCTGATTCTTATTCATATAGAGAAAACCAAGGGCCAAGGACAAGATTATACAACTGCAAGAATTTTGTAAAATTTCTAGAACCTTTGTAACTTTCCTGGTAATGCTATTTTTTGCTATTACCATCTGTTTTCCCATAGTGATTAGTACTAAACTTCTTAAAATATAAAGGGTCTGGTGCTTATCTTCAGGACATTAAGAAAGAGAAAACAAATTTAGCTTCTTATTCTGTAGGCATGCTTGCTAGAAGAAAAACTCAGAAAGGTGGAGGGGTGTTAACTTCCAAAGGACAGCAAAGTGGATTGAATCCTCGTAGCCTGTGGAAAGGGAATGAAAAAAAAGTTAACCCAGTGGGGCCTGAAAACAGAGGTGGAAGCTGATAGAACAAAGTCCTTTATGAGACATCCTCAAAATGGCCCCAGAAATTTACCATAAGGGACACAATTCACTAGTAAAAATGTTCTTGAAGGTGAGAGGTAGAGGCTGCTCTTTCAGAAATCCCTTGGGATGAGAGTGTGTACCTTTTTATTTAGGACATATTGAATGGGAATCTTTCTCCTCAGAGACAGTAATAAATTGTGTGTAATACACCAGACTACATGTCAAGGAGATTTAAGTGCAACTTTGAATCAACCTTTCTCTGGTTTTATTTTATAAATAAAAGTTTGCAAATTTGACTTCATCAAAATTGAAAACTACTCTTTGAATAGGACTATTAGAAGGAATGAAAAGAATACCACAGACTTCAAGAAAACAAATGCAAGGCATCTATCTGAAAAAGAATTTGGATCTAGAATATATAAAGAATATCTCTCAAATCTCAATGATAAGACAAGTAGTAAGTGGGCAAAAAAATGTTTACCACCACTTCATCAAAAAAAAAAAAGGATAGCTCATAAAGAAGCAAATGAAAAGGTGCTCAGTATTACTAGTCATTAAGGAAATTCAAATTAAAACCTCAATGAAATATCACCTGTAAAAATGTCTAAAATTGAGACTGACCATATCAAATGTTAATGAGAGTATTGAGAAACCAGGATGTTCATACATTACTGATATAAAATGGCATAACTAGTTTGGGAAAAGTCTGGCACTTTTTAAAGAAGTCAAATGTATTTCTACTCATTAATCCAGCCACTCCATGCTCCAGTGTTTACCTGAGTGAAATAAAAGCCCATGCTTAAAAAAGACTTCTATACACATGATGATAGCAGCTTTATTTGTCAAGCCAGATATTGGAAACAGCCCAAATATCTATCCACAGGGAAATGTATAAACAAATGTGGCCTTTCCAGATAATGTAACACTACTCAGCAATAAGATGGAATAAATGATCAGTACACACAAAACCATGGATGGGATGGATCTCAAGATAATGATTCTTAGAAAAAAAAAAGACCCCCAAAACTACATGATTTATGATTCCATGATTCCATTTTTATAAAATTCTAGACAATGCAAACTAAATAGTAATAGCAGATCAGTTTCCTAGGAGCTGGGCTTCAGAAGAGGGGTAGTTGGCTTGGGTGAGGGATGTGAAGTGGATGAAAGAAAGGGATGGCAAAGAAGCTCAAAAAAATTGTTATAATGGATGTATAATCATCTTGATTTTAACAGTAGTTTCACCATTATTTGTCAAACTTCTCATATTGACTTTTAAAACATATAGGCTATTTATAATTTACTTACATAACTATAAATTATATCTCAATCAAGCTATTAAAAAAAAAAGATTCAGTAGACTTGCCCAGACTCAGAGCTTATTAAAAGCCCCAGAGAATTAATCAAAGCATTTTGATGGGGCTTTATGCTCCCCCTCCCATAAGTTATAATACTCTTTCTAAGTAGATGTTAAGGTCTTAAGGAAAATAACTATGCCCAGCTAGAAACTATAACCACAGAAGCAACTTTAGAAATCCTGGTAAGCCCCTTCTCTTGAAATTCACTCCAAAACAACAAGATTGGAGACAGAAATTCTGACTTCAACATATGCATATATTTGTAACTCCAAGTTGTACTTGAAGATGTTGGCAAAATGGCAAGAGATCCAAAATTAGAGAACCAGTACAGCAGACTAAGAACAAAGATTTTAGGGCCATATTGCCTGAATTCAAAATTTCATACTGCCATTTACTAGCTATGTGACCATGGGCAGGTCACTCTATGCTTAGTTTCCCCATTTGTAAAATGGGGACAGTGATATTATCTCATGGAGTGTTGTGATATTGAAGGGAGTTCTATTTGAAGATTGTTTAGACCTACAGTAACAGATGGTAAGCACAGGATAAGTTTTTTGTTGAATGAATAAAATATTGTAGAAAGATCTATTCTAAACAAAATGTGTGTTGATGGGGATGATAAAAAGCAAGGCTAGTTGGAATGGATGACATAGATGATAAGGCCATAAAAACAAGGGGCTTAGGGCAGTGCCTGTGGCTCAAAGGAGTAGGATGCCGGACCCATATGCCAGAGATGGCAGGTTCAAAACCAGCCCTGGCCAAAAACTGCAAAAAAAAAAAAGCAAAGGGCTTATCTGAAAGTTCATACAAGGAATCAGATATGTAGTTACCCCTTTCCCACCCTGATTCTTGCCAGGATATGGTACGTTTGTTTTCTAGAAAAAATGAAATCTGAGGGGCCCTAAAGAGAAATATATTAGGCTTAAAATGGACAAAGATGAGAATTGGACTAAAACAAGGGGACAGAATTAAAGGTCTCCACTGAGTATTGACTCTGAAGACCCTTCTCCCCTACTCCACAATCCTTGTCAGGAAAGTGAGCTTACACAACCCAGGTGAGAGAGAAGGAAAGCTGCTCTAGAGAAATTGAAACAGCCTGTATGTAAGCTAAATGGGCATATCTCAGGAGAAGCCAGTGGCCCATAAACTTTCTTGAAAGTTGTGTCCACCAAAGAGAAGTTAACCATCTCACCAGAGTATCTGTGAATGTTAATTTTTGGCAAAACTTGATTGAAGTAAGGGATACTGACATATACCTAGATAGCTGATAAACTGGCATTTCTGGGTGTGTCTGTGAAGGTGTTTCCAGAGGATATTGGCATGTGAGTTGGTGGATGGGTGGAGAATATCCACCCTCAATATAGTGAACACCATCCAGTCAGCCAGGGGACCAGATATAACAACAAAGGTAGAAAAAGGGCATTCTCTCTCTCTCTCTCTCTCTCTCTCTAGCTGAGAGCACTTTCTTCTGTCTTTGGATCTCCTGTGTTTGGAATTCTGAGACTTGTACCAGCAGCCACAGAGAGTTCTCAGGTCTTTGGCCTCAGCTGAGAGTTATACTATCAGCTTCCCTGGTTCTGAAGCTTCAGACTTGGACTGAGCCTTGCTACTGGCACCCCCAGATCTCTAGTTTGCAAATGGCCTTTTATGGGACTTCTCCATCTCCATAATTGCATTCCAAGTCCCTAATTTATTCCCTCTTGTCTATATCTCTCTATCAACCTAAATAACAAACAGGCTCCCTAAAAGATAAAGATATTTAGATATAGGGCATTACAGTGGGCATTTCCTGTCATAGGAAAGTGTGTGTCTTCAAGGAGATAAAGGAAGAAAAAGATGTTTAAAGGAAAAATAAGAAACATTATATTATTGTTTTGAAATGATTATTCTTTGGCTATAAAGATCATTAATAAGAATAATCCTGGTCTGAGATTTGACAGGAAGTTGCTGGGCAGATATTTGTACAGAAGTATTTTTTGAGAGAGGTTGCATGACCTTTGTGCAAGAATGTGGGTTTTGTGGAGTTTTGAGGGCATAGGCATACAAACGTGAGGACCCTCTCTTTGTGACCTTCTGTGGTTCTCTTTGTCAGGGTTTTTGTTGTGTGTTGTTTTGTTTTAGCATTTTGATTCTGACAACATTCACACTGTCTGTCCTGTTGGTCCATCTCTCTGTAGAATCCTAACGAAACTTCCAAACCCCTTTTTGGTGTTCTTATCTTAAATAGGAATGGATAGCCAAAAATCACCAGTCATTTCAGGAAAACCTTCATTGTAAAGGGAAGACTAAAGTAAACAGATTAGAGAGAGAGGGAAGATGCAGAGAAGACAACAAAACCTTTAAAAATATCATTCATTTAACGAGACATGGTGCTATAACCAAGAGTGATTCAAGTGAGGGGAAGAAAAGAATTCTTGAATTTAAAAGGATAACTGCTATCTTAAGTTGGGTACCCTAGAAGCAGAGCCTGAAAATGGGATCCTTGCTCACACGCTACATGGAGAAAAAGCTTTCAGGAGAGTGGAGGATGAGCAGGGCGAGAAAACTGCATAATCACGTGGTACCAGCTGGAGACTTCTTTCAGTCTGCTCTCATAGTAAAAAGCTTTAGAGCATGCACTGAGCCCCCGAATCAGTCTCACTTTGAGGCAAGGGTCCAGAATTTTAGCATCCCATCAGTCAGCCTCCATCTAAACTCTGAGCCCTGAGAAGTGAATCCGCAGCCCTGTATGAAGAGGCAGCTCCTGGTTGACCATGACAAGCCTGCAGAAAAGGGGATTCTGTTATACGTCAGCCCCCCACAGCCAGCAACTAGGGGATGGCAGCACTGGCTGGAAAGAGCAGGCTACCTGCCTGCAGCCTTCTCATTCATTTTCATCATACCTCGAGTCCAGTCTTATTCTTTGCCTGCAACTCTTTAAATTAGCAGTTGCCTCTTGCACACCACAAAAATAATGATATTTCAAAATAGCCTAAGTTATTTTCTCCTATCTATTTTGACTTTTAGCTTTTGAAAAATTTAAACAAATAATAGTAAGACTTTCAATACATTTCATAGCCCTCCAACTAAAATATGTCTTTCTTAGGCTAATACCTGGCATCTGTCTCTATTCACTTGAACTTTTATAGTTGGGATTGTGTAACTGAGAAATTTTCATTTAAATCTTCTTCCATTTTCACTGCAATAATAGATGTTCTAGAAAAAAATGATGAGAGGAGAACTATCAAAGAAATTATACAAGAAAATTTTCCAAAAGTAAAAGGCATATAACTCAAGATTAAAAGTACCCACTGAGTGTCCAATGAAATGAATGAAAAAAGGCCTACAAAAGGCGCATCATGAAACCAAGATAAAGAAAAGGTTCTAAAGGTTTTGAGACAGAAACCCAAAGCTATTTTTATAAGCCTTTTGGCACTATTTGACTTTTTAAAACTATAAGTCATAACATAACACAACATATGCCTTGCCAGGAAACCTTACATTCCAAAAATTGATGACTAAAAATGATGGTGTTCACCTCCCCCAACCCCACACACACACATAAAACAGAGTTGAGAAAGACTCCTCAGTACTTGGGCAAATTCCTAAGTTTTCCTTCCTTGGTTATATAGTTTGTTATTCAAAGCACCAAAACAAAAACAAAAAGCTCAAGCCCAAAAGCTATTTTTTTTTAAATGCACACATATTCTCAAAATTACTGTGGGGGAATAGGACAGTATGGCATTTAATTAGCGAAAATCCAACTGAAAGCAAAAATCAGATCATCTAAGAAGTGATAAGCTAGGCCAAGCCATGGTAGAGGTAATGAAGTATTTTATTTTTAATTCTTTTCATTATATAATACACAAGATCACAGAATTTCAGTGAAAATATACTCTTCTTAATAGATCTAGTCCAATCCCCTGGTCTGGTGAGCACTTGGGATCATGCAAGTATCAGAGTAGTGCCAGTGAATGACACTAGCTGACACCACATAGCATCTCAGAATAGGGATCCTAATCCCTAATTCTTTCTATACATCTAAAGTCATCTCTGATAATGAGTTTATCAGGAGGCTTTAAGAGTCTATGATGAGTAAGTCTATGCTAGAGAAATAATAAAATAGATAAAACTCAGAAAAAAATCCATACATTTACACCCAACTGATCTTCAACAACTTCAGAAAAAGTCTCTTCAATAAGTGGTGCTGAGAAAAATTGATACCCACATGCAGAGAATGAAATAAGACCTCTATCTCTCACCACTTAAAAAATCAATTCAAAGTGGATTAAATACTTAAACCTTACCCCTCCCCCCCCAAAAAAACTATGAAATTTCTAGAAGGAAATGTAGGTGAAATGCTCCATGACATTGGGCCAGGCAAGGATTTTTTGAATGAAATCTCAAAAGGAAAGTCAAAAAAAGGAAAAATAGATCAATGGAATTATATCAAATGTAAATGCACAGCAAAGGAAACAATCAACAGAGATAAGAGACAACCTATAAAATGAGAGAAAATATTCTTAAACTGCATCCATTAATATCCATAGTATATGAGCAACTTAATAGCAAAACCCCATCAATAATCTGATAAACAAAAGATCTGAATAGAAATTTCTCAAAAAAAGATACATACAAATGGCCACAGATGTATGAAAAAGTTCAACATCAGTAGTCATCAGGGAAATGCAAATCAAAACCACCATGAGATATTACCTCACCCTGTTAGAATGGCTAATACCAAAAGACAAAAAATAACAAATACTAGTGGCGGCGTCTGTGGCTCAGTGAGTAGGGCACTAGCCCCATATACTGAGGGTAGTGGGTTCAAACCTGGCCCTGGCCAAACTGCAACAAAACAAAAATAGCCAGGCATTGAGATGGGCACCTGTAGTCCTAGCTACTCAGGAGACTGAGGCAGGAGACTCACCTAAGCCCAGGAGCAGAGGTTGCTGTGAGCTGTGATGCTACAGCACTCTACTGAGGGTGACAAAGTGAGACTATGTCTCTAAAAAAAAAAATACTGGTAAGGACGTAGAGAAAAAGAACTTATATACTGTTGGTAGAAATGTAAATTAGCATAGCCTTTATGGACAACAGTATGGAGGCTCTGAAAAAAAATTAAAAATAGAACTACCATATGATCCCACAATCCCACCACTGGGTATATATATCCTAAGGAAATAAAATCAATATGTATGTATGTATGTGCTCCTGTGTTTATTACAGCATTGTACACAAACTATCATTTAAATACCAAAAAACATCATCCTTGAAGTAAAACCAAGATGCTTAGAGAGCTGTGAGATGATTTAGAGCTTCCCTTGGGGTGGCACGATTTCTACCCCTTGTTATGTTCATCCCACACTGTCCTCACCCTTTAGTACAATATATTTTTTCATTCATGGTCTTTAATTAAGGAAGTATAGAAAGTGTAGAAATTGGAGAAAAAGCCAAAGAGCAGGAATTCTAATTTTTCAAACTCCTTTGATGAAGACTACAAATAGTAACTGCAGCCGTCTTCTATGACACAGGAACCAAAAGGGGCAGAGATAACCTTCACGCTTTAGACCAGGGGTAAAACCTTATCAGTGGGCTTGACTTTCTTTCTAAAGACCTCTTAGGAAAACCAAGCATGTGGAAGAGATACTGTCTAGCAGCATTCGCAATTTGAATTTGGGTAATCCTGGTTTTAGGGCACATTTATCTCTTATAAAAGTTGCCAAATAGGGTGGTACCTGTGGCTCAAAGGAGTAAGGCACTGGTCCCATATGCCGGAAGTGGTGGGTTCAAACCCAGCCCTGGCCAAAAACTGCAAATAAAAGTTGCCAATTTTATTGTCTTGTAACTTGTGTTTATTTCATTTTTTTTTTAGTATTTTAATATTTTTTTTTTAGTATTTTAATATTTTTTTTTAGTATTTTTTGATTTTTTGCCTTGGGTGTATGTATTTTTTCATTTTAAAATTAATTAATTTGTATTATTTTTAACTGAGCAATTCTTCTATAGGATATGCTGTAGGTTTTAGTATAAAATATCATAGGGTGCATGTGTGGGGGAGGAGGGCGTAATGCCTAAAAGTAGTTATCAGGAAATGATTCCACTGGAGCCATTTCCCTAAGTGATCTTAGCTTTGCTAACAGATACCACCTGCTAGGTTCAGTGATAGCTTTCCCTGACAATTAATGACAATTTCTTTTAATTTAAGATTTTTAATGAAAACTAATGTAGGAGTTAAAATTGGAGAACAAGTACATTGGTACCATAATTGGCTTCAAACCTACCAATTACACATTATATGAATTAAAGTTTTATGTGTTTTTAATTGTACCTTCAACAAATGAAGAGTACAGCTTGTCTGTTCAGTATACAATAAATTATTTAACTATTGGATTTAGCCCTGAATTTCACAGATTTTAATTACCATCAGAAAAAGCAGAGAGATGACAAAGGAGGAGCATGGAAAACGTGGTCAGAAGAGACTATATCTAGTCTTCTCCTCAGTACAAGAAAATATCCAGCCACAGGATGGTTCTTGGGTGATTAAAATGGGATTAAAACTGTGATTAGGACTGATGACAGCACAGACATTAACTAGCCTTACTAAAGGAATAACTCAAGGTTTGAGGTTATAGACTGTAGACTGGTGGATGATCCAGTTCTCTCATTGATTTTAAATATAGTAGAACCTCTATATTGACCACCCAACGGACTGTAATACACTTGTCAACATGCGGAGGCAATCAACATAAGGAGCTTGGCCTTCTGGACTACTAGGCACATGTGGTGCATGTCTGGTCTAGGAAAATTATGTCAATTTAAGGAGCGGTCAATGCACGGAGGTGGTCAACTATGGAGGTTCTCCTGTATTTTCACAAAAATATTTCAAGGTTGGCTAAAAACAAAAAGTAGTTTGCCTAGTTTTCATTTTGCTAACTATAAAACCCTCTCTTGTAACAACACATCTCAATCTTACCATAGTTTTTAAAGTAATAACAAGATTAATCAGCTTCCTCCCAAGACCTGAGAAACACAAGGGAAGTTTGCAATTTACAATTTGCAACTCGTCCTTCCGACTTAGCTTCCATTACAGGAAGCTCTTACCTGTGAGGCACCCAGCCAGGTGTGACCTGTGTAGGGATGCAAATAAAACGTCAGCTGGACTTGGGGAGGACAGAGATCACCAGTACAGGCAGTTCCACCCTAAGCCAGTCCTCACTTCATATTCTACTTCACACAAAGGCCATTGTCTCAGGGGTCAGGAATTACTCTACAAGAAAAACTAAAAAGCGAATTTGGTTCTTGTACATTGCATCCCAGCACCCTATTTTAAATCCTGGGTGTTATTTTTGATGTGATATTCATTTCACTGTGCTTGAAAAAGAGACCTTATAATTCCTTAGACAAGCCTGGCAGCTGCAGCTTTATTATAAAACCACAGTGAATCCCATATCCACTGTCATTAAAGCATACTGTGAAATGATTCAGTGGCAGGTCTTGAAGGAGTGGAAGAAAACATTGGCAGGAAGGGAGTTGTGATGATACATGATTCGATGATCCCCAAATTGTTAAACTAGATAATAAGACTAACAACAACCCCCTCGATAAACTGAATTCTCTGGGTCTCCTACTGGTTGCATTTGTTACTTCGGCTGGGAACATTACTTTAATGACATCTGTGAGGCTTAATACTCTGTAGACTCCACACTGTGCCTATGGGATAATTCATACCTCACCGGTATAGACAGAGCTTTCAGAAATAAGGAGAGAAGTCAACTGGGCCTGGTGCATGGCAGTTGTGCAGAAGCACCAATAGTGGCCCATCTCTCCTTATTGCTCATTTGCTGGTCTGCCCCTTAGAGATGGAATGGTTGTTTAGAGATGAAGTGAGAAATCTGGGGTAGCTGCTGAAAGGAAAATCGGGTCTTGCCTAGGAGGTTGATGAGCCCCTAGTTCAAAGAAGTAGACTCCACTGAATAGGAACCCAAATTCCCCTTACGAGTTCTTTTATTGTAATGGATCTGCAACATCACCTACTATTATACCACCGGATCTTTCCTGCCCTATTGTTTGATAAGTTCCTGAATAATTTGACCTCTTTGCTCTTGCTTTTATTCTTCCACTTACCCTCAACTAGGCTTTGTCTCTCATTTCATCTGCTGCTTATTTCTCCCACATAGCACCACACAGTTCTCGCTGCATTTAAAAAAATCACCTATCCATCATCTCCCTGCCATTCTCTTTCCTTCCCTTCTTATACTTCCATAAAAACATATTAATCATTTTGTGCGTGTCCAGTATTGTGTGTGGCACTAGTTAGGCCCACTCTCTGGAAGATTTTTCCTTTCTCTACTACCCTTCACCTACATGAAAGTGTCTTTTTTTTCCAGATCAGAGGTTGGTAAACTACGGTTTGTGGTCCAAGTCTTGTCCACTTCCCTCTTTTGGTAAATAAAATTTTGTTGAGATAAACCACACTCATTTATTTTTGCTTTGTCTGCGGCTGTGTCAAGCTACTATACAGTCAAATCCTTGCACAGAGATCGTGTGGCCCTTAGAAAGAAGTTTGTGAATTTCTTCTCCGTACAAAGTGTACGGTTCTCTTTCTTCTCTTGCCTATGATTCTAGATTAGGCAAAGGTCATAAGGTTAGGAAACTCAATTAGAAATAACACCAAACTGAAAATGCTAATTAATTTTATTTAACTTTACAGAAGGATGGCTTCCATTATTAAGAATGAACTCTCACTGTTTCCCAAATGTAACATGCTGTTTCTTCCTTGATCATCCTAAAATTAAAAGTCACTTTACTACTCATGCTTTAAAACCAGCTCAAGTAGGTCCATCCATAGGTCTTTTGGATTGCTCTGCTGCATCAGACAACTTCTCTTCTGAGCTACACCCAGCCCCTACTTCACTGGCTCTCCCATCTCTGCTTCTCTCCTCCTGTCTACCTCTTCTATTAGCCTTCCTTTTTCTTGTGATTAATGATATAGGGGGAATAGTTTCTTATTGTTTGGGAATGTCCATGTAGCTTGCTTTTCACTCTAAGTAGCATTTTTTCTAGTGAAACACACATAGTGTTTCACATACAATGAATTCTAGAAAGCCAAAATGTCTCTGTTTCCCTCTATGAATGAGTAGCCTATTGTAGTTTTTCTGTTCTGCATGACAATGTTTATATTGACCATTTTCTCTGAAATAGTATCTCTGATAGATTCAAGATTCAGTCTTGATGAGGTAATGTATACTGGGGCCAATGTAGAATTTTATTTTATTTGAAATAGTTCACAAAATTTAAAAATTATAAGCACTCACTTAAAATCTATATTCCCAATTTATCTATGAAAATCAGAAAACCTACTACTACCAGAATTTCCCCATGACTCCAATCAGCTAGAAGTCCGCAGCACTTGGTTATAAGGGTCGTGTGCTTTCTGATATCCAGTTCACCAGATATGCCATCAGTGCTTTTAGCCTATCTTAGACCAACTTCATCATTTGTGTTGCCTACTCATTCCCCATAGGCATTTAATCTGTGATTCATGATCTAAGGGATAATGAACATTGGACTGCAGTGCTTTATTTCAGTGGTGGTTATGACTATCAGCTTAATAAAACCAGAAGAAGAGATAGCATAATGGGTGAAAATGTCACATATATTGAATAATATCACAAATATATCAACCTAAAGATAGTATTGCTAAAATACTGAAAGAGAAACAAACAAAAACCAATCCTGGAGCTTTGATAGTCTCTGTAGGTGACCGAGACCAAGCTAATCCCCATATTTGATAAGAGCATCTTGGAGTATCTGGTAAAGTGGTGTGAGGAGCTCAATTGTGTCTTTCCAAAATTCATGTGTTAAATCTCTAACCTCCAGTACCTTATAATGTGACTGAATTTTGAGTCTGCAGAATTTTTGAAGACAAGGCCATTACAGAATACCCAAATCCAATCTGACTGGTGTTCTTCTAAGAAAAGGAGAATAAGACAGAGAAATGCCCAAAGCACTCAGACCTGGAAATGACCATATGGAGAGGCAGTCAGACAGAGCCATCAGTACTCCAAGGCCACACAGAAAACCAACCCTGCTAGCACCTGGATTTTGAACTGTGAGAAAATTAATTTCTATTGTTTAAGTTCCCACCACATATCAGTGGTATTTTGTTATGGCAGCCCTAGCGAACTAACACAGTAGACCCCTTACAATTTTCTCCTCTTGGCCCTGCACAAGTTCTGTCCCCTCACTCTTCCATGACCACGAGAACCACTTGGCATGTCCCACTTTCACGTCCATTTTCATAGTCCCTCCCCTCTAACTTCACCCAACCATAGCATCTGCATCTGTATCTGCATCTGCAAGGTGATGGTCGCCAAGACGCCACTGCTGGCCTAAGATGATCCATCACTAGGACAATCAGAGGGGAGACTGAGGAACGATAATACGCAATGTTTGCTTTTCCACCTCCATCCTGAGTATGAACAGCAAAACAGGATCATCAATTATTTCATTGCCAATACGGAGTTACCTGCATTTTTCTGTCAATATTCCTAAAATATTACATATCCATACCTTTATAATACTCTTATTGTGTGGCTCGGCGCCTATAGCTCAACCGGCTAAGGCGCCAGCCACTACACCTAAGGTGGCGGGTTCAAATCCCCAGCCCGGACCCGCTAAACAACAATGATGGCTGCAACCAAAAAATAGCCGGGCATTGTGGCAGGCACCTGTGGTCCCAGCTACTTGGGAGGCGGTGGTAGGAGACTTACTTAAGCCCAGGAGTTGGAGGTTGCTATGAGCTGAGATGTCATGGCCCTCTACCCAGCGGGGGGGGCTTGAGGCTCCTGTCTCAAAAAAAAAAAAAATGAAAGCTAAATAACCTTATGCTAAATGATAGGTAGGTGAGACATGAGATTAAGAAGGAAATTATCAAATTATTGGAACAAAATGATAATTAAGATCTGAATTATCAGTACCTCTGGTATACCACAAAGGCATCCTCAGAGGGAAATTTATTGCACTGCGAGCCTTTCTCAAGAGAAAGGAAAGAGAGGATATTAAGAACTTAATGAGCCATCTCAAGCAATTAGACAAGATAGAATATTCTAATACAAAACCCCATAGAAGTGAAGAAATCACTAAAATTAGAGCAGAAATAAATGAAATAGAAAACTAAAGGATTATACAACAAATCAATAAATCAAAAGTTGGTTTTTTATTTATTCTATCAATAAAATAGATAAACCAAAGTATTCTATTCAATAACCTTAATTATTCTATATATATAATACATAAAATCACAAGATAGTTTTTTGAAAAGTTGGTTTTGAAAAGTTGGCTTTTTATTTATTCTATCAATAAAATAAATAAAACTTTAGTCAACCTAACTAGGAAAAAAAAAGTAAAATTTCTAATTTTATCAATCAAAAATGGTAAAGATGAAGTAACACAGACCACTCAGAAATTCAAAAAATTCCTAATGAATATTACCCGAAACTTATTCTCAGAAATATGAAAATCTGAAAGAAATTGACCAATAATTAGAAACACGCCTACTTCCAAGACACAGCCAGAATGAAGTAGAAATTTTGAAAAGACCTATGTTAAGTTCTGAAATAGCATCACCTATACAAAATTTCCCTAAAAAGAAAAGCCCAGAACCAGATGGCTTCACTTCAGAATTCTACCAAAACTTTACAGAGGAACTACTACCTATATTACTTATCCTTCTTTCAAATTATACAAAAAGAAACAATACTATCCAACCCATCCTATGAATCCAACATCACCTTAATGCCCAAACAAGAAAAAGAAGTAACAAAAACTAAAATGATAGACCAATATTACTAATGAATATTGATGCAAAAATATTCATCAAGATCCCACCAAACCGAATCCATCAACACATCAAACAAATTATACACAATGACCAAGTAAGTTTTATCCCAGGATCTCAAGACTCATTCTGTATAAGTCAATCTATAAATATAATTCATCACATAAACAAATTAAAAAACAAAGACCATATAATTTTCTCAGTTGATGCAGAAAACACATTTGATAATATCCAGCATCCATTTATGATCAGAAAATATAAGACAATTTGTATAGAACGTACATTTCTTAAACTGATAGAGGCCATATACCCCCAAACTACAACAAGTATTGTATTTAATAAAGTTAAATTCAAATCATTTCCCTTCAGATGAGAAAGGTCGCCCATTCTCTCTACTTCTCTTTAACATTGCAATAAAAGATTTAGCCATTGCAATTAGTAAGGAAAAGGCAATCAGTGGTATCCATATAGAGTCAGTCAAACTTTCACTGTTCACAGATGATATGATTGTATATCTGGAAAAAAAAACAGGGATTCTACTAAAAAACTCTTAGAAGTGATCAAGGAATACAGCACTGTATCAGGTTTCAAAATCAACAATCATAAATTGGTACCCTTTATATACACCAACAACAGTCAAAAAAAAAGTGAAAGATTATATTCTGTTCACAGTAGTGCCAAAGAAGATGAAATACTTGGGAGTTTACCTAACAAAGTACGTGACAAATCTCTATAAAGAGAACAATGAAACTCTAAGAAAACAAATAGGTGAAAATGGTAACAAATGAAGAAACATATTATATTCATGACTGGGAAGAATCAAAATTGCTAAAATGTCCATAGTACCCAAGGCAGTATATAATTTTAATGGAATCCCTATTAAAGCTCCACTGTCATACTTTAAAGATATTGAAAAAATAATATTAGTTTTATATGGAATAAAAAAACCTTGAATAGCTAATAAATTACTGAGATAAAAAAAGAAAACTGGAAAAATTATGCTACCATATCTCAGACTGTATTGTAAAGTTACAGTGATCAAAATGCCATGCTACTGAGAGAAAAACAGGGGTAGATGGATGGAATAGAATTGAGAACCAAGAGATGAACCCAGATACTTACAGTTATCTGATATTTGACCAGCCAATTAAAAATATTGAGGTTGGAAAAGATTCTTTATCTAAGAAATGGTGCTTGGAGAACTGGCTGGCGACTTCTAGAAGACTAAAACTGAAACCACACTTTTCACAATTAACTCAGATAGAATTTCACAGGATTAAAGATTTATACTTCAGACATGAACCTAAAAACATAGTAGAAAAAAGTGCATGGAAAATACTTGAAGAAATCTTCCTAGGTGAATATATTATAAAGAAGACCCACTAAGCAATTGAAGTAACATAAAAAATGTCTACTGGGACCTGATAAAACTAAAAATCTTCTGCATAGCCAAGAACACAGTAAGTAAAGCATGCAGACAGCCCTCATAATGGGAGAAAATATTTGCAGTTTATGTCTCAGATTAAGGTTTAATAACCATAATCCACATGCTACTCAAACATATTAGCAAGAACTTGAAGAGAAACTTCTATAAGGAAAACACACACATGGTCTATAGACATATGAAAAAAATGCTCATCATCCTTAGTCATGGAGAAATGTAAATCAAAACTTCTTTGAGATATCACCTAATTCCAGCAAGTTTATTTCTTATCAAAAAATTACAAAACCAGAGGTGCTGGCATGGATGTGAAGAAAGGGAAACACTTGTACAATGTTGATGGGAGTTCAAACTAATATGTTCCTTTTAGAAAGATGTTTGGAGAAAACAGAGAATTAAAAATAGATGTGGACATGCCATTTGATCTGACAATTCCTCTACTAGGTATATATCCAGAAGACCAAAAATCACACTACAGCAAAGATATTTGTACCAGAATGTATATTGCAACCCAATTCATAATTGGCAAGTCATGGAAGAAACCCGAGTGCCCATTGACCCACGAATGAATCAATATTATGCATCCTTAAAGAAAGACAGAGACTTTAACTCCTTCATGTTTACATGGATGACATAGATGGAGCTGGAACATATTTTTCTTAGAAAAATATCTCATTAATGGAAGAAAAAGTATCCAATGTACTCAGCACTACAATGAAACTAATTTACAACTTTCGTATGAAAGCTATAACCAAAATACAGCACAAGAACAAGGTGAAAGGGGAGAGAGAGAGGAGCGGAGGGGTGAGGATGTGTAGAGGAAGAGTGATTGGAGTCACCATGCCTATAGTGTATCTTTTAAGGGTACATGTTAAAGTTTAGAAATGTAGAATATAAATGTCTTAACAAAATAACTAAGAAAATGCCATGAAGGTTATGTTAACCAGTTTGATGAAAATATTTCAAGTTGTATATAAAACCAGCACATGGTATCCATATCTCCATTAATGTACAGAGCTATGATTTAATAAAAAAATGAATAAATAATAAATAAACAAACATAAAAAATAAAACATCATGAAAATTAGAACTTTTAGTTTTGTCATGTACCATTTAGGTCTGTCAAATCATTTTCCTATCATTGGGCTCAATTTCTTGTTCTATAGCATCCCTGGGCAGACATAGGCATAAACCATACTATTCACTTGATTACAAATATGTGACTTGAAAAGGAAAGGATGTGTTGTTGAGTCCCTTGCCCATGGTTACAAAACAAAAATTAGGAAGCAGTCATTGAGTGTGGAGAAAGAACCTTTTCTCTTTTTAACAGTTAGTAATGAACAACAAACCCAGATAGCAACTATGCATGCTTAGCAGGAATAGGATTAAGCTTAACAATTTAAATAGTCAAATTATTACAAATGAGAAATACTTTATCTAATATAATATTTACACAGATTTTGTTTTACTTAGGATTGGACAGAGATTTTTATTTCTCAGTCTCAGGTAGCCTTGATATCCGATTTCTACTTTCAGGTACAGACCTTTTTAGCCCTAGTGGGGTTATGAACAAAATTAGTTCTATCTAGATTAAGAAATACACATCTTATCTTTTTCCCCAGATAAAACTGTTGCAAAAATTTAATAAATTTGCTTAACATGCAAGCCTACATGCATTGATTTGCTAGGTTAAAATATGAGACTATTTATTTTATTTTTTACACACAAAAAAAAATTGTGTAGAAAACTTTAGATCTTTTTTTTTTTTCTAAGAGACTGTTTATTACATTTTTTAAACCACAATTTTTCGCTTAACAGGGTGCTGGGGAATACACTTTTTAGGTAATTAAATAGGAAACAGTGAATTAAAATATACAGACATTTATACAAATAATTACTCGCAAATTTTTAAGGAACTAAACTCTTTGGACTGAAATTAATTTTTTCATGTCTGAAATGGCATGACAGATATAGGCTTGGGCCATTAATAGGGCAAAGAGGAGGAGGTTCACCCAGTTGCCACCAGTTTCCATGGGCAATTTAGTTATGGGTTATTTTAATGTTTTATTTTTTCTTTTTACCAGCTCAGAAATTTGAGGATTATAGGTATAATGTAATTTTCACGTAATGTTTAAGGTGGCCACCAGGTTTTTATAAACCTGGGCTATAAAGGCCAGGACATTGTACAGCCCTAAGGTGAAGGGCAATTTCAGTGAGAAGGTGTTTTGCTGCTCTTAAGGCTGTTTCCCTCTTGCATGGAAATGTTTCTAGCTATTTTGAAAAAGTGGTAAAGGTAGTAGTTTAAAAGACTGTTATGAACTCCCAAGGGTCTGAGGAAAAAAATCCCTGAACTCTTTTTAGTTTGTGTTTTCTTTGTTTAAGATTATGGCTGTCTGTGCTTTTGCTGATTTTGGGGGACCCTTGTTTTTCTAGTGGCTTTGTTTCTTATAATAGGTACATTAATCTGGCTTCAATTTTCAGGTGAGGGGTTTAGAATCCTGATTTGGTGGAGTTCCGTGGGCCTCAGAGTGTTCCTGCAAGCAGCTATAATGACTTTGGTTGTTTGTTTGGTGGTGGCCATGCCCATGGTCTCCTGGTTGTGGAAAGCTCATTGGGCTACTGTCACTAACTCACTGAGATTTTTTCATTTAAAATTTTCAAGGTTTTGTAAATTTTTTTAATATCAAGGGTCAACTGAGCATCATGCATTTCATGGGGTTTTTCTTGAACAACCTTACTGCTAGGTTTTTAAACAGTTTGCTAGAAATCCTGCCATTGAAACTGGTGGTGTTGAGGTGGGATCTTCTTACCTTCTTTCCATGGGGGCTGGTCTCTGAGAGATTGAGTTTTTAACAGGGCAACATTGGAGCTGGGCTGTTCATCTGGTGCTCTTAGGATACATTTGTGCTTCTTGGAGGTGACTGGGGTGGGGGTTACAACGCTGCTCAGGATGTTCGAAGTTTGTCCACTAGGGGCTGCTGGAGGGCCAAAATGATCAGAAGCATTCTTGATAAAAGGACTCTGTACTCTGGAGGTAAAACAACTTCCAAGGGGGCAAATAAAGGGTGACTCACTGGGGGATTGGGAATATTTTTAACAGTACTAATAATAATCTGGGTAGGGTTGCTGTTTTTACAGTTTGGTATGCTGTAGTTCAGGTGTTGGAAGTAGAAACTTTTCTCCCTTTTCTTTAACTTGCATAGATGATCTACTACATCCACTTATCATCTACTACATGCACAGATCCTTTACAGCATTTTTACATAGATTGCTTTATTATACAGTGTTCACTCCTTCTTTGACAGTACTATGCCACTTCTCTTTTCTTTATTTTCAAAAATTCACTTTCTTAATTTTTTTTAATTCTTCTTACTTTCAAACTTTACTTCCTAGAGAATCAGAATTTTGATTTACTATACCATGAATGATACCAGCTGAAAATCTTCAGAAAAACACTGAATAAAAATAATCTATAAATCAAACATTATACAAATTAAACAAATCCAATGTAAACTTACTAATAATTTAATCAATTAATTGCAGCCATAACCAATGTTCCCTAATTAAAACAAACAACACAAACCTTGAAAAGAATTTTACTACTTTGAAAATACACTAAAAGGATCCTTAAACAACTTTTTTTACTAAAGGACAAAGCAGAAGGAAAACCACAAATATTTTGCAGAGTGAAACAGAAGAGAGTTTCCTGCCAGAATTAACTCATGAGTTATCTGAATGTAAAAGCAAAGTAAAAGAACTTTAAGATACCTAAAACTCAGTGTGTGTGTTGGGGGAGGGTTGGTGTGGTGGATGAAATCAGTAAGTAACCGAAAAAACACTTTTATTATTATTACTCTGTTGTTAAAAATAAACACAAAGACCTCTCAAAGATTGAAATGTGGAAAGCTCCTTGGAGCACTTGGTTTTAAACCCACTCCACTGCGAATTTTGGTGCAAAGCAACAAGGTGCCATTTTGATTTTAAAGAGACAGAAAACAGAGTTTTGGAAATGATGATTTACACACATTGACCAGCATAAAAAAGAAACTTAATAAACCAAAAATTTATCCTTTGTGAAGCTTGAAAAGGAAACCTGGCAAGTCAATAAAATACTAAAAGTATAATTCTCATAAATGTGATGAACAAATTCAACATAAATTTGACTGGAAGGTTGCACAAAATCTTACTATCATGAGAAAAAAAAAGTGGCTCACTTAATCAAAGGGAAATGCAGTTTAAAATGGCAAAAATAATTTTTCTGCTACTTTAAAAAGAGGAAGTTATCTTCTGACAGGAAAAATAACATTTAGTATTTAAAGAAACATGCCTCATGAAAGAAACAAGTAGATAAAGGATGGACAGACAAATATTAGTCAGGTACAGAGTACCTGACTCTCATTCAGGTGCCTTCCCGGCCATGCATGAAAAGGAGTAAAAGCTCTATCTTAGATTAGGCAGGGCAGTATAAATTCTATGCCAGGTCACCCTGAGTGGTCTGTTACTAAGCCCTATGATAAAGCCGTGGAATTGTGGGTTTAGGCTCAATAGGTTTCAGTAACCACATCCATTGAACCACATATCAACTCTTTCACTCTCTCACTCATACACTCATTTATCCAGGACATAAGATGTACAAAACATAGAGTATGCAAAACTCTCAAAATACTTCAAAGCAAGAGCAACTCCAAACTTTAAATTTTACAGACTTTTGAAGACAGCAGGCACCAAGGTTACAGGTTGCCAGGACAGTTACCAGTAGTAGACAGTTTGTTTCACTGCCAGTGAGCCAGGGGGGATGTCTCACACCCTGCCTTGATTGTGTCCAGTCCAGTCTAGCCTTATTGTTCCTCGAGGGTTCTCTACAGACCAAGACCAAGATCAAGCAAAATTGGCACCAAAACAAGAACAAGAAAACAAAAACAAAGTAAAACCAAATATGAGGTAGTCAGAACTTGTACTAAACTGGTAGCCACCAAGAAAAACAAGATGAAACAGAAGCACATTAAAGTAGAACTTACGAAATTGAAGAATTTGGGAACCTGGGTCTCAACTTCCATGCCCAAGGGTTACCCCAGCACAGAGAATGTCTCTTCAAGGCCTTCCCCCTGGTGTTGTTGGGTAGTGGTATACCCAGGGATGGGGTCCTAATCTTTCTGGGGCCTCCAATGAAATAAGACAGCATATGTGAGAGAAGGATGGACCCCAATTTAGATGTAAATAATTGATAGAAATTTATTGATAATTTGATACACTTGCAGCCTACAGGTGGCTGTTGTGGTGAGTCAACAAGCAGCCTTGAATAATGAGTGAAAAGCTTTTTATACTATTATTTTGCAAGGTTAGCAAGCTAGTGCAATACAGAAGCTAATCATAGCGGTTATCACAGTTCAATACAGCTCAAGGGTGACAAGGTAAGGGTACATCATAAAAATTTAAACGATTCTGGGTGTGAGTACATATACATCACAAGTACATTACTTCATGAACATAAGATGGGGGTTACATAGTTCAGGACTTATAAAGCAAGTGTTAAGTTAGTTTCTGAGAATACTGGGGACCTTTTCACTGAGGACTTTATTTAGCATCCACCCTTCCCTTCTTTAACCCCTCTCTGTATACTTCGTTATTTTTAGGCTGTTTCTCTAGAGGGCTGGAACTAAAAAATCTCAGAAGTTTTTTTCTAAAGGGTACGGGGCTTGTTCTCCATTGGTCTTAGAGAGAGGTCCAAGGTATGGGAGCTTGGTTATTACAAGAGACCCATCTCTGAAGATTAGGAAATGACTGTATGTTATCCAGCCTTCTGGCATGCCAGCTGAAGGAATAAATTATCTTGATGAGAAGATTTGAAGTTTGCTGTGAGCTATGATACCAGGGTGCTCTACCAAAGGCAACAAAACAAGATTCTGTCTCAATTAATAAATGGAGAAAAACATATGTATTGGAGTCACTCCTCATTTTTACTTTTCTTTTTATAGAAAAAGATACTTTATTTATCACACTCAGTAAAATTCTTTGGCATCCACAGATCACAGCAACCTTCAACTCCTGGTCTTTGGCAATATTTTTCTCTCAGCTTTCTGATTAACTGGGACTATGGGTGCAAGCCACAGGTGTGGCTATTATTTTGACTTTTGACTACATACCTAGGATTGATAATATTTCCCTATATTAGTTGTCAACTGGAGAAATTATTCCCTCACAAGGAAATTATTCTCTTACAATCCCTATAATTTAAGAGTTCAGATTTTACACTGATCTCACCATGTTGTATCTTAGATTCCTGTATTCAATCTGAACTGCACACACAGTGAATTTTTGACTCAGGTCAGATTTTTTATGTACACTAATATATCCAAATTATACACCCAACCTCTTATGTTGCAGTTTTCAATCTGGGCCAATATTCCCTTGCCCCAATCAGCCCAAGACCAGGGATCAGACATCTCTGAATGCCCCCTCCCCTCAGATCAACTGACAGTCTCCTAAGAACCCACTGCAAATGAAATTGGCCTGACTCATTTTTCCCACTTCCCCATGGAAACCACAGTAAATATCCTCCTTGATTTCGTGCTGTATTCCATCTGCCTACTGACCTTTCCTTGTAATTTCATTTTGGAAACTGTACTTAGAAAAATTAATTAGTTTTTTTGTCTCTCTCTCTCTCCCTTCCTTCCTGCTTTTCTAGCTTCCTTCCTTCCTTCCTTTCTTCCTTTCTTCCTTCTTTCCTTTCTTTCTTTTTTTCCTTGTTCCTTCCTTCTTCCCTTTTTTTTTCATACTATCTGTCTTTAATTATTATTCATGAGACTTAATCTCACTGTGTATCCCAGGCTAGACTATCCATTACTTCAGCGTTGCACACAATGACAGTTAACTTTTCATTCGAAGTCATCCTCCTGCCTCAATGTCTGTAGTAGTTGGAACTACAATGAATAGATATAACACTTGACTACCCTTTCTAGAAATCCAGAAACCCAGAAATCTGGAAACCCAGTGGAAGATAAGTGTTGATAATGTCTTTCTGTTGCTCAATCTTATCTCTAACAAGGGAACTCATAAGATCTGCCCCAATTGGGCTGATCAAAGGATCAAAATACTATAGTAATGCATTGGATAAGTCATTGAGCTATTCTTAAGACAGGAGCTTTTTAGAAACTTTGAGGATAGTCCAATATTCAAGCCTTGGTGATTCCAGTGAGTATGTCAGTGTAGCCAAGAAGTGAAAAGTTTAGGCACACCTAGCACATCATTCAGGATTGAGGGAAATTTAAAGATAGGCTGATATTTTTCATGATCATCATAAAGATTGCCGTTATGAAGTACACTAGTGAACACAGTATCTTACCAGATTATGAGAGGGAACCTTCAGTGACAAGGTGAACTTTCAGTGAGATGGGTTATTGAATTCCTAGGTTATGTTATGGTTACATAATAAAATTTAGGAGTCAGAAATTGAGTGTGAAGAGTGTGGAGAAAAGAACCCCACTCTTTGTAACAGTTTGAACCCAGGAAAATACCCAGACAATAGGAAATACTTTAGGCTTAAAAGTTTTAATCCAGGGAAACAACCATTGTGATGTTATTTGTGGTGAATTTATAGTGACTTAATCCTAGAATGTCATGGGATCCATGGTTATGGTCAACGATACTCACAGGACTCTTCTGTTCACTTCAGCTTGTGTCCTATAATTGTTTGATGCAGGAAATTTCTTAGCCCAACATCCACAGACAGAGAAGTGATCTCCCATTAGTTTCTTATTGATTACATTAATAGCTGAGATTCCAGTCACTAGCCTGACACAATTGAGATTTTGTACAGCAATCAGACTCCAGTTGTATTTCACATGGCAAAACTTCATAGAGGCACTTAAGTCGGATAATATTTCTTCATCTTTATTTTTTTTTCTTGAGTCAGAGATTCACTTTGTCACTCTAGGTATGGTGCTGTGCCATCACAGCTCATGGAAACTTCCATCTCCTGTGCTCAGGTGATTCTTTTGCCTCAGCCTCCCCATTAGCTTAAACTAAAGGCAACCACCTGAATGCCCAGCTATTTTTTGTTGCAGATTGGCTGGGACCATTTTGGAACTCACCACCCTCATGTTGAGCCACCATTTCAGACATCTGAATTGGAGACCAGCTTAAGCACTATTGAGATAACCATATGTTTGCTTGATGGGAACACTTGAAGTTTGCTGTGAGCTATTATACCACGGTTCAATAAAAAAAGCAAAAAAAAAAAAAAAAAAAAAAAACTAGACTCTCTCTCAGTAAATAAATCAAGAAAACCATTTGTACTGGAGTTATTCCTTCTTTCTATTTTTAAATAGAATACTTACATTATTTATCATATTGAGTGTGGATAAAAGAACCCCACTGTTTATAAAATTTTAAACCTAACAACAAACCTAGACAGCAACTACACATTCTTTCCAGGAGTAGATTAATGCTAAATATCATAACCCTTGGCCACATGCATTGTGATGTCATCCATGGAAACCATGGATACTTCATTCTGGAATGGTGTGGGATTCAGGCATCTGGTAAAAGATACTCACTGGACTCTTCTGCTCACTTCAGCTATTGTTCTAAAAGTGTTTGAACAAGCTATGAAATCAGAATACACTACCAAAGGCAACAAAACAAGACACTGTCTCAATAAATAAATGGAGAAAACCATTTGTATTGGGGATACTCCTCATTTTTACTTTTTCTTTTTAGAGACAGACAATTACTTTATTTATCATATTCAGTAAACTTCTGTAGGATCTACATATCACAGCTCCTCCAATGCCTGGGTGTAGGTGATTTTCATCCCTCAGCCTCCCAAGTAGCTGGGAGTACAGGTGCATGCCACAACACCTGGCTGTTATTTTTAATTTGACCATGGATCTACTGTTGAGAATTTTTTTTCAAGTTTTGAGGTCAACTACACAAATTATTCTCTCATAGGGAAAATTTTTCACTACAACCTCTATTAGTCAATACTTCAGATTTTACACAACTCTGACCCTTTGGTATCTTAGATTTGCAATCACTCTAAATTGCCCACACAGTAAATTCTTGACTCAAATAAGGTGGGTTTTTTTTTTTTTTTTTTTTTTTTATGCACACTCAAGTATTTACTCCGTCCTTTCTGTTGTACTTTTTAGTCTGGTCCAATATTCCCTTGCCTCACTCTGGAGCCAGACATCTCTGGACCACCACTACCAATCAGATCAACTGGCAGTCTCCTAAGAAACCAAATGCAAACAAACTTGTCCTGATTAATTCTTCCCTCCTCCTAAGGGGGATCACATAAATATCCTCAATTATGTATTCCTAGATTCCATCTGCCTACTAAACTTTCCTTATAATTTCACGCCTGGAAACTGTACCTAATCAAATTTCTTTCTTTCTTTCTTTATTTCCTTCCTTCCTTCCTTCCTTCCGTCCTTCCTTCCTTCCTTCATTCTTTTCTTTCTTTCTTTCTTTCTTTCTTTCTTTCTTTCTTTCTTTCTTTCTTTATTTCTTTCTTATCTCTCTCTCTCTGTCTCTCTCTCTCTCTTTCTCATGATACTGACTCTTGCTCTCTTGCCCAGGCTAGATTGTCCATTACCTCAGCATTACACCCAATGTCATCCAACTCCTCCATTGAAGTGATCCTCCTACCTTAGCCTCCATAGTACCTGGAACTATAGGAAAAATACAACACTTGATTACTCTTTCTATTTGAGTAGAAATCTGGTGAGAGTTTAGGGCTGCGGTTACCTTTCTGTTGCACACCAATGTCTCTAGCACAAGATGTCATGAGATTTGCTGAATTTGGGTGCTCAGATCATTGAAAAATTGTAGTCATATGTGGGATAAATCATTGAGCTCTACTAAAAAAAAAAAAAAAAACTTATACTGGACTTTTAGGATTTTCCAATCCTCAGGACTCGGTGACACATAGGTAGTATGTCAAGACTGTTTTGTATATCCATATTGGCAGATCACTACAACTATGCATGAATCTCTTTAATACTTACCATGTTCCATTAGCTAGTGTGTATTATATGCCTGATACAAAATAATTCTTCAATGTGAGTTGTAGTCAAGAAGCCAAAATTTTAGATACACATAGCAAGGAATTTAGGATGATGGAAATTTTCAGATAGACTGATGTTTCCATTGATCATCATCAATAACTTCAGGTATGGAGTATACCACTAAATACAGTGCCTCGTTAGACTTTGAGAAGTAATCTTCAGTGAGACACCAATCCTCTGAAATAAGTCTCTTCTAGAGAAAGAAGTCATAGATCATGAAAGGTAGAACTAGGAATTATGTGATATATCATTTTGATCTGTCAAATCATTGTCTTAGCATTGGGCTCAATTACTTCTTCCATAACATCCCAAGGCAGCAATAGATATAAAACCACTCTTTGATTACAAATCTGTGAATTGAAAAGCAAAGTATGTGTTGTTGAATCCCTTGGCCATGGTTATAAAATGAAATTTAGGAAGCAGAAATTTAATGGGGAGAAAAAAACCCCACTCGTTGTAACAGTTTAAACCCAACAACAAACCTAGACAGAAACTACCCATCCACATCAGGAATAAGATTAAGCTTAAATATGGCAATTCAGGGAAACACCCATTGTGCTATCATCCACAGTGACTATGTAGTGCAGGGGTTCTCAAACTTTTTATACAGGGGGACAGTTCTCTGTCTCTCAACCATTGGAGGGTCAGACTGAAGGCACAAGGATTAGTTAACTGCTAACAGGAGAGGCAGTAACAGAAAAAACAACTGGTGAGATGGTTAAATGTCCTAAGTGGGCTGCATGTGGACTGTGGGCGGTAGTTTAAGGATGCGTGATGTAGTGACTTCATCCTGGAATGTTATGGAATCTAGGCTTCTTAACAAAAATACCTACTGGACTTCTCTGCTCACTTCAGATGTTGTCCTGCAAGTGTTTGATCCAGAAATTGCTTAACCCTCCATCCACAAAAAGAGAAATGATCTCCCATTTGTGCCTTATTGATTACATTATGGCTGAAATTCCATTCACTAGACTGACATGGCAGTTGAAATTTTATACAGCAGTGAGACTCCAGCTGCATTTCATATGGTTAAGCTGCATAGAGACACTTAAGTAAAATTATCTTTCTTCTTCTTTTTTATCTTTTTGAAACAGAGTTTTAATTGTCACTCTCGGTAGAGTGTTGTGCAATCACACCTCATAGAATCTTCCATCTCTTAGGGTCGGGTGATTCTTTTGCCCAGCCTCCCCAGTAGCTTTAATTACAGGAGTCTGTCTCAATTCCCAGTTATTATTTGTTGCATATTGCCTAGGACCATTTTCCAACTCTCCACCCTCATCATGAGCCACCATTTCAGACATAGAAAATGGGAAATTTTTCAAACTAAGTTTTTGGCCAGGGGTGTTTCTTCATATCTCTCATCTTGGCAATTTTCAAATTCCAGTCAGTTGAATTGTCTGATGTTCTGAATGGGAGAACAGACTCAGCATTAGTCAGGTACTCAAATCTGAAGAATAATTAATGGCTGCATGTTACACATCCTCCTGGCATGCCAGCTGAAGGAATGGTTTGCTTGATAATAATGCTTGAAGTGGGCTATGAGCTATGATACCAGCATACCAAAGGCAACAATACAAGACAGTAGCTCAGGAAATAAATGAAGAAAATCATTTATATTGGAATTACTCCTCGTTTTTAATATTTTATACAGATAAACTTACTGCTATTTGTCACACTCAGTAAAGTTCTGTGGTGTCTACAGATAACTGCAGCATCCTATACCTGGGCTTAGTCAATTTTCCTCTCTCAGCCTCCCAAGTAGCATTGACTACAGGTGCATGACAAAATGCCTGGATATTATTTTAATTTTGACCATATAACTAATGTTGAAAATTTTCCCCTATATTAGACATAAACTGGAGAAATTATTCTCTCATAGGACAAATTTCTCTCTACATCCAACATAAGTCAAGACTTCAGAATTTACACAACCCTAATCCTTTATCTTATATTTTGTACTCACTCCAAAATGCCCACACAGTGAATTCTTGACTCAAGTCAGAGTTTTATATGCACACTAATATAACCAGATTTTACATGCCACCACTTCTGTTGCACTTTCAATCTGGGGCAATATTCTCTTGCCCCAGTCACTTCAAGACCAAAGACCAGACATGTCTGGAAGACCCCTATTCATGAGATCAACTAGCAGTCTCCTAGTGAACTCACTGCAAATTAACTTGTTCTGACTCATTGTTCCCTCCTCCCCACAGGGATCAAAGTAAATCTCCTTATTCCTGTATTTCTGAATTTTATGTGCCTACTGATCTTTCCTTGTAATTTCACTTTCGGAAAAATTTAGAAACATTTCAAAACATTTCTTTCCTTCTTTCCTTCTTTTCTTTTTCTTTCTTTCTCCCTCCCTCCCTTCCTTTCTTTCTTTCTTTTTTTCTTTCTTTCTTTCTTTCTTTCTTTCTTTCTTTCTTTCTTTCTTTCTTTCTTTCTTTTCTTTTCCTTCCTTCCTTCCTTCCTTCCTTCCTTCCTTCCTTCCTTCCTACCTATTTTCCTTCCTTTCTTCATTCCTTCATTTCTTTTTTTTTCTTTGTATCTTTCTTTTTGTCATTCTGTCATTATTATTCATGAGACTGACTCTCACTCTGTTCCCAGGATAGATTGTCCATGACATCAGCCTTACACACAATGACATTCAACTATTTGGGTGAAGTGACTCTTTTTACTCAGCCTCTGGAGTAGCTGCAACTATATGTAAGGTTTACAACATTTGACTACTCTTTCCATTTGAGTAGAAACCCAGTGGGGTATCAAGGCTGAGATTGTCTTTTTTTTGCTCAGCCTTGTCTATCACAGGGGAGCTCAAATGATCTGACCAATTTGGCTTCCCAGAGAATTGAAATATTTTAGTCATGCATGAGATAAGTCATTGAGCTATAGATAAGATTTGAGCTTGTTGGGGATTTGAGGACTGTCCAATTCTCAGGTTTCAGTGACACATAAGGAGTATGTCAGTGCTCTTTTACATATCCATGGTGAGAGATCACCACAACTACCCATGTATCTCTTATCCTTATCAGTTTTAATTAGTTACTGGGCATTATATGTATGACCTATGAGACTTTTCAATGTGCATTGTGGCCAAGAAGCCAAAACTGTAGACACACCTAGCATGAAACTCAGGATTGATGGAAATTTAAAGATAGGTTGATATTTCCCATGATCATCATAAATAACTGCATGTATGTAGAGGTGTACAGTCCCTGAGGCTAAGACATGATAGTATAGCATCCTGTATTCCCTGAGGAACATGGCCCTAAGATGGAATCTCCTTACTCTGAGGACATGCCCAGACCTGCTGAAAAGCAGAAAGCTACAGTTTACAGAAAGGAATGTGTTGGAGTGCTAAAATTGATTGTTGCTGCATATTAGCAGGTATTCAAAATGAAGAACATGTCTCTATTGATAAATTTCTTAGAACCTGTAGAAATATAGGGTCTAGCTCTTTTCAGTCTGCATTAATGTCTGTGGCAATTGGTCATATTGGTGCTCATATGGCTCCAACTTTAAAAACTAAGAATCCTAAATGATATAATTTTGGTAAGTCTGGTCACATGAAGAGACTATCTTAAAGCCAGAGAGGAGAAAACCTCTGACCATTCTCTGCCACTTGGAGTTAGGAGGCAAAAAGGGAAGGTATTGGACTAATAAATGTAGATCTATTAAGGATAAGGATGGTAATATGTTTACACCAAGGGAGTAAAAAAAACCTCCCAGATGGACCTGACTTGGGGCCCAGACAACAACACAGACTTGACAAATCAAGCATATCAGGATAGCACAGGGGTGACACATGCCCGATGCAGGCAACTCCCAACACCCAGAGCTCTTAAATAATAACACCTGGGGCCACCCCCAATTCAGCAGAGTTTTGTGCTTTCTTCACAGCCTAATCAAGCTGTTACTAAAACCTTAGTTTCAGATTTGTTTCATGCTACTCATGATAGAGCTGCATTGGATTTGCCTGTTGTTGAAAATGTTTCTTTGACCCTTCATGATGTCACATATAATTTAGCTTCAGGAGATTATGGTCTAAACAATAAAGAGTCAGTTGGATTAATAATAGGAAGAAGCTCCACTATTAAAGGATTGTTTATACATATAGGTGTCATATATGCACATTATAATGTTGAAATTTTCATCATGGCTACTGTAACTCAACCAATCACATTATCTGTGGGAAAGTGTATTGCACAATTATTACTTTTGCCTCATTACAAGGGATAGACTGCCCCTGTTCAAAGATATGGAAGTTTTGGGAGTACTAGAATGCATGTTTTGTGGCTTGCATTTTTCAATAACTCTTGACTGTGATATCAGGTTACAGAACAGGACAGCACTAAGTTAGAAGGACTTGTAAACACTGGTTCTGATGTTCCCATCATTGCTTTATTAGCTTAGCCTCCTGCCTGGTCAAAGCAGTGTATCCAAACCACTTTTGAGGGCCTTCAAACAATGTCCAACGTAAAGGAAAGTATAGAAACTTTATCTTGTAAAAGGCCTGCTGGGCAGCCAGTGAAAATAAAGCCTTATATTTATCCTATTGCTATCACTTTATGGGGCAGAGATATTTTACAGCAGTAGGGGGCAATGTTAACAATACCTAACATGCCTTGTTCTGTTAAAAACATGATGTTTGATATGAGATATGATTCTTCCCAACCACCTCCTCCTGAATGAGAGGAAGATGTGTGCCTCAGCAAAGAGGGGTCAGGTTGAGGTTTTCCTGTTCTTCTGAAGCATTTTCCCTAGGGGCTACTGTTGAGCACCTTGTCCTGTCTCTTCGTTGGAAATTTTATAAACCCATATGGGTTGAGCAGTGGCCCCTTGTGAGAGAAAAATTAGTAGTGCTCCATTTACTAGTTACTGAAGAACTGAAATGAGGTCAGATTTAGTCCTTTGTCAGTGCATTGAACTCCCCTATTTTGTCCACAAAAAGAAATCAGCAAAATGGAGAATGTTAAATAATTTTAAAAAATTAAATTCTATATTTTAATCTATGGAACTCTTCAGCCAGGGATTCTGAATCCTTCATTAATTCCTAAAGGATTTCATATAGTAATTGTTGACTTAAAAGAATGTTTTTTTTTTTTACATTCCTTAGACCCCCAAAGATTCAGAAAGATCTGCTTTTACAATTACTTGTTGAAATAACAATTCCCCTATTTTGAGATACCAGTGGAATATTTTATCTCAAGGTATGCTAAATATACCCACTTTAGGTCATATGTATGTACAACAGCATGTAAAAAATAAACTTTACAGTTCCCTGATAGCATTTACTATAATTATATGGATCACATTTTATTTGCCCATGATGATCAGCATGTTCTTAATAATATTGTACAATTAGATTGTTTATTGTTTTATGAATATGGCCTTCATGTATTCCCTGAAAAAAATTCAATGTTCAGATCCCTGAAATTATTTCAGGATATAAAATAACTGTCACAAAAAATAATTTCACAAAGAATCCAAAGTGTAAGAGCTTCTTTTAAAACCTTAAATGATTTTCAAAAATTACTTGGAGACATTAATTGTGTCCATCCACCTCTAGGTATCCCTACTTATTCATTAACTTTTTTATTTTCCATTTTAGAAGGAAACTCAGATTTAAATAGTCTTAGAATTTTAACCCCTGAAGCTGAGAAAGAGTTACAATGTTTTGAACAACATATTTAAAATAGTTAATTAGATAGAATTGTTGAAAATCGTGATTTTTATCCTTATGTGTCTACTTCTGAACATTCTCCTAGCAGAGTACTAACTCAATGAAGTGCTTTTAGTGAATAGTATTTTTTTTTACCTCATAAAGCTACTAAAAAACTTCAAATTTACATTCAATAAATTGGTAGTATTAATATCAAAGGACATTAGTGTCTCTGTCAATTAGTTGGACAAGACCCTGAAAAAAATATGGTTCTTTTAACTAACAAACAAATTTATGATACTTTCTTTATGTTCAAGATTGACAGATTGCATTATCTGATTATTGGGGTATAATTAATAATCATTATCCTCAAGATAAACATATCCAACTTTTAAAGAAAACATCTTGCATATGAGAAAAAATTTTTATCACCTACACCCTTTTCTAATGCTAAGAATTATTTTTCAGATGTTAATAAATTAGGAGTATCTGGTTATGTTATAATATTATGTTATGTAATAATATTACAAATAATGTTATGTTATGTAATAATATTAACAAAATTCAAAACTCTCCTTAAGAGTCAGTACAGAAAGCTGAAGTATTTGGTATAATTTTATTACTAGACGACTTTACTGATACTCTTTTAAATATTGCTGGTTCGATTGTTCAACATATACTGTGCAAAATATAGAAACTACTACATTGTCTGAAGACCAATCAGAAATTTTTTATTTATTTGACACACTTTAAAATTAATTTGGAATATAAATGTTCCAATTTCAATAACCCATGGAGGGGTTTATTTTAATTTACCTGGGTCGTTAACCGCTGGAAATGATTCTATTGATAAACTAATTGGCACTGTTCAAAGAGCCCAAGAGGAACATGCTTTGCATCATAACAATGCTTTCTCACTCACATATAATTACTGTATCACATGGATAGAAGAAAAAGACATTATACAATCTTATCCTAACTGTCAAACAATTTTAATTACTCACTAACCTCCAGGTATAAATCTTAGAGGTTTACAACCAAAAGAACTTTGGGAAATGGATGTTACACAATATGCAGAATTTGGCCAATTGTGTCCATTGTGTAATGGGCAGATGCCCAAACTGCCCATACATCTGAAAAGACTAATTCAGTAACCACTCATTTATTTTAAGCTTTGCTATTATGGGCCTTAGTCAAACAATAAAAACAGATAATGGATATGCATATGTTTCCAATAAATGGATATGCATATATTTCCAATAAATGCCAACAAATTTTTAAAATTTATAATATTAAACACATTACAGGTATTCCAGTAAACTGTATAGGAAAAGCAATTATTGAAAGCTTAAATCAAACTTTGATATAAATGCTCTTTTAACAAACAGGGGGATTAGGTTATAATACAAACCTAAGAATGAACTTCATTCAGCTCTATTTACTCTAAACTTTTTAGACTTGGATTCCGAAGGTAACACTCCTGTTACAAAACTAGCAATGAAGCAGCCAGTTGTACCTGTTAAACAAACTGTTTATTAGAAAGGAACTTTAAAAGAAGAATAGCTTCCTGCTGTGGAAGTGTGATGGGGGAGAGGGTATGCTCTTCTCTCCACAGGAAACATTGAAATCTGGTTCCCAGAAAAAACACATAAAAATGTGACAGGACACCACTCACCTACCAACAGGCATAACAAAGAAGAGTGGCAAATCTGACCAAGAACATGACCATGAGAATATCCTCTCTGTCACTGGAGGAGCAGAGAAACAGATTGATTTTGCCAATCCAGTCAAAGTTTGCAAAGGAACCGGAGCTCCCAATCCTCCAAAACCACAAGAGGGATCTCTCACCTATGCCAGGAACTGAGAACAAACGTGATGGTGAGCAATCATCTGATGAACTCTTGAACCATTTTTCTCGCAATGACAGCCATACTTAATACACAGGTAAGTGTAGAACAAAATTATACTTATTGGAGTTATATTCCTAACCATCCATTAATTAAGAGGAGTTTCAGGGTTTGAACTATCAGTTTCTATATATTTGAATGAAAGTTCATGGCTTCCCTGATCATATGATATCGAAGTTTTTTTTAGCCAGAAAGGAAACAGTCCTCTCCAATTCCACTAAAGTCACTGGACCACCTATATGTTTGGACCCAGAAACTCTTTGTTTATCTTTTGGTTTACAACAGTGGGTTAGCTTAAAAAATAACTCTGGTTATCATGAAATTTATTTACTAACTACAATGACTTTTATTAATTACTTTTAACACAGCATGTATTATTGTTCCATTTGCCTCATTGTACATTGCATGTGTTACTAATATTCTGCATTGGATTCATTGGTGAAAATGTTGAGGCTCGTATTTATATGCTTTGAGACAAACTAAATTTGGGTCTATCACTGACTGGAGACAATTGGCCTAGATGATGGAGAAATCAGGGTCTGGTTCTTATCACTGTAGTCATCGTAGGAATGCCACTGATATAATCTACTCCTAATCAAAGGAGCTTTTTGTGGAAAGAAAGTGATTTTGCACCAACCACTCCAGGTATTTATGGCTATCCATCACAACCTGATTTGTGGAAGGTTGGAAAGGCTTTATTTGGATTAAATACATGGAAAGTTATTCATGTACATAAATCTGGACATAATTCTCAAAATACCTTCCATTTCAAGTTTCAAGAAGCCAATTTTATTTTGCTTGTGTAAAACTTCCCTGTGTTTGGTTATTTGGAATAAAGACAGGTGATATTCCAGACACTAGGCTGATACCAAAGGTGATGTTTTGTATAGCAGTGAGACTCAAGTTGCATTCCAGATGTTAAAATGCATAGAGACTCCTAAGTAGGATGTTCATCTTCTTAATCTCCTTCTTTTTCTGCCTCCTCCTCCTCTGGCTCCTCCTCCTCCTCCTCCTCCTCCTCCTCCTCCTCCTCTTCTTCTTCTTCTTCTTCTTCTTCTTCTTCTTCTTCTTCTTCTTCTTCTTCTTCTTCTTCTTCTTCCTCCTCCTCTTCTTCTCACAGAATTTAACTTTCCCACTATTGGTAGAGTGCTGTGCCATAACAACTCATC